>JABJVR010040293.1:0-31960 GCA_025773905.1 Chitala chitala
CAGAGACGCTTCATCAAGAGAATCATCCCGTTGTAAATTAGTAAAATCCTGCTAACTTTTGCCGGATTGTTACAACACTACAGACTGATTTGGGCCTGTAACCACACTCCCATTCATGAAGGTGTGAGGTAACCACACTACAGACTGAGATACCACACCAAAATTCCTTTACTGTAATAGAAGTGTACAAGTGATAAAGAGGTGCATGCAGTACAATAATGAACAATAATGAACATATATATTATTCATGTCAAGAAGGATATACATATACTGATTTCAGCAAGAATATCTTAGTAGTTATTAGTACATCCTTAACAACTACTGGTAGAACAATTTTGCTATAGATCTACACAGTTTCACTGTAGTAAATCAATAATTTAAAAATACAGGTTAAACCAGACAAAAGTGTTCATCTTGTTTGTCTGAAACATCTGCAGTCTTATCTTGTATCTTATACTGATGTTAATCATTTATAAACTCATAGACGAATAAGGACAAGCAGATTGTTTACCCAATGATACCTCCGGTCAGCCTCACCACATCTGGATTAATGAAATGATAAACTTTATTTGTTCACCCGAGTGTGTGTTTAATCATTTTTGATTCATGAACAGTCACGATTTAATAACCTACTAATCTGAAAATCTAAATTGTGTAAAAAAAATTAATCTTCAGGCCTTCAGCTTTTGTGGAAATTAAATAACAATGAGTAAAACAGAAATAGCCGAAACGTTCATAGTGTACTGCTTGTGAACATGCACACACACTATGTGCTATAGTATATAATGTGTAGGTATGGAGGATGAAGATACTGTTTTCTAGTTTTTCACTGTCTCTACTTGAAAGAAAAAAGTAAATATCAGTGACGAGCAACTGACAGCAGTGGTGTATCCAGGGTGGGGCTGGTAAGGAAAAGTGAACTGGGTGCAAGCTGAAGGCACGCCACAGAGTAAAGGATTATCACCCCCAGAATGCACCTTAGAGGCTATGTAGCAGTTGTAATATTAATATTGACACTCTTAAATGTATTACTAATCTGTCTATGGATTTATGTTTGAATATTAGTTATGGTTGAAATTGTATCGGTTATTTATGGTTTAGCATTGTTAAATATACTGTGGTCTCTTGTAAGGCATTCCTGATCAAATGCTCACTTTTAATATAATGTTAATTCTGAAAATTACCAGTAGTATTTGCTGACATTTCTTTTCAGTGTTTACTGAAACGTAACGAATGCTAGAGAGTACATATCACAAAATAAGCACAAATAATATCTTGTGTTTTTGGTTTTATGCATGTATCTGCAATAACGTTAAATTGCTGTTTTGTTTTTATTGATAAATGGAAGAAATGTTGTAAAGTTGTTACTTTTTAATGTTTCATAATTTTTATTTTTTTTTTTACAATGTTCAATTTTAAGCACTTGTTGTAACTTGAAGGTTACCACAAAGTCTTTTGTGTGTAAGTATTTTAATAGAAGGGATGGGAGACCAACATGTTAAAAATCTGTTTAACTTTCATGATTTATAAACCAAGTCAACCGATTCAACATTATTCATTGACACCCCATTCAGTTAGATTACTAAAAATCCCACCACTGCTAATGTTGACCATAAGAACCATGGAAAAAAATTAC
The DNA here is from genome assembly GCA_025773905.1 of Chitala chitala. Lineage (NCBI taxonomy): Eukaryota > Metazoa > Chordata > Actinopteri > Osteoglossiformes > Notopteridae > Chitala > Chitala chitala. The sequence continues at coordinate 1,637 of JABJVR010040293.1, forward strand.
TTAATTAATTCCTGATACTGTTCCGATTTGAGGAACCTTGCAAAGGAGTCCTTTTCCATCAGGGTGTAGATCCGTTTCTGAGCCAGGTCAAAAGCGTGTGGAGACAGCTCTACCACATTCCTCAAAGTCATGTCCTTGGTGAAATGATCAATGTTCACCTGTTAATAAAGCGAGCGACGTCGAACAGAAAATTAGTTTAAACTGAGCTGAACTCAGTGCCTGTAATTTTGAAAATTTGTGCTAGAGAAATGCTTCTGCCAGAAATGTAAACAGAAATTCTGCTATGGAATACCAGCTATCCTGGATTAGCGGACTGATTTAGTTAACCCGAAAACACCGAGAGTTTGTCCCCTGGCAGTCTCTGCTCATGCATTTGGAGGCAAACACTTTGCGGAGGAGTAAATTGTGCAGATAATAATGGCCCAGATGGAAAAGCTGACTAACTGGACTCTGAGGCCAGAAATAAACTGTGCACTGTGTACCAGATAAAGGAATGGAAAATAAGTCCAGGAAAACTGTGTGTCTGTGAAGAAAAGCCCAGCTTGACAAACCTCTCTTGGGCCTTCTGCCTGAATAAACTCCTCATAAATTTCTTTGGCTTTGGTGGCCATTTTGATTGGGGATCTAATCTTCTTGTAGTCTTCACAAGCCACCCAAAATTCAACGTTTTCATCACTGAACTCAGATCTTAGGAAGCTTCTAAACATAGCCAAGCCATCTGTAAAAGAGAAGAGAAAGAGATTTACACGTTCATGTTCCTCCCCCTATTGTCATGCCCCCCCCTCATCAGTGCCTGCCAACCGGACCTGAGCAAGACCTGGCGTTTATTTAGTGCATTCACAGCAGAACAACGTGAAGTTTTACAGCTAGCATGTGTACTGAGCATTCTTACAGCCCGCTGTCTATGTTCTTGTCTTCCTCGTGAGTGATCCATTCTCCAAGTGCCTTGCTAACGCTTTGTATCTTCCCCAGCCCCCATCCTAGTCTCGGACTGACGTACTGGCTTCAAAGCCCCTTCGCCTGGATTAAAGACCTTGTTTCACGAATCTCAACTTTGACTTGGTGCTGTTTCGTTAAAAAAAAGCTCTGCAAAGAGGATTCCAGCCTCACACGTTGTTCCTGACATATTACACCCATTTGTTTCTATAATACAGTTTACAGTATATACTGCTCATAAAGTGCATGTCTGTTATTTCCACATATGGACTCATGAAAATTAGTCACTACCAAAGGAAATGTAAAGATGGGCACCAATGCAAGGATAACTAAATTTTATAATATAAAAGTGATAAAACTAAGAGCACTCAATAGTTACTTGAAAAATAAAAAAAACTTACCAAACAAGGTGGGCATTTAAGCATCGATTGAATTGATAGCCGAATGTTGAACTGAGATAATTTATACTAGAGTTTGGGAAGAAGTAACATTTTGATTTTCCAGGTTTACTATCCTACTGTTTATGCCTTTTATTTTCAATTACCTATTAGAAGTACTGTAGGTGCTCTGATATTGTATTATTGCTGGAAAGACATTTCATCTAGGATAATGCTGCTTAATGAGGCATCTTTTTGAAGTGCCATAAATAACTATACAGTTATTTGTGTAGTTTGATTTGAAATGTGCATTATTAAAGCAGTGATATTATCACAGGACTGTATATTTTAAATGAAAATTCAGTAAACTGTACTTTTCATTTCATTACAAATCTGATATTATAAAAAAACTATATATTTTAATATACTACTATTATATAACAAAGTACTAAATTTACAATTAAATCATGTGACTGTAAATTTGTGAATGCCTTTTGGAAATGTATTTCAAAGGGAAAACCCCTACTTACAGGTAAATATTAGTTGTAAACATAAACACAAAAAATGTACAAAAAATTAAGGTACACTAAACTTGAAATTATAAAAGTTTAATACAGATGAACAGCTGTCTTATGATTTTACCAGTGTTCGGAAACATGACACACTAAAATAAAAGTCACTTTTACAGACAGTAATGTTGTGTAAATAGGGAACATGGATTTTACATGCAAATTTCTCACACTTACTTGGATGTTCAATCCAAGACAGTGAACCAAAACAGTTCCTTATGCCTTAGGAAACCTGCAAAGTACACCTTAAAACCATGCCATGCCAATGTGTTTCCTGGCTATAAATTTCATGTTAACATAGAGACCTTCCACAGGGTTGTCAAACATAAGCAGATAAATGTAGAGCGCCATTAAAATGTTAAGTAACATCCTGGGGTCACTTGTGTTTTATGGGTGAAGAATAAACAGTTTATACATACCTCCAAGTTCTCATTACTCTATCTGACTCTATGTGTGAAAGGTTTCCAGCAAGCATGGCAACTGAGAATTATATTGCTCTGTCTGTTCTTTTAACAGCCAACATGCAACTTTTAAAAACTGCTTAAGCCTGATAATCAAATTTATTAATTCACTAAGAATTTACTGTAACCTATAAGTTTTAAATGGAGATACATGGGTTACTGCGTTAAATAAATCTTTGAGTATGAATCATCTTAACTTGTGAGAAAACCTCATCATGTGCTCTATACAGATTGTGCCCACAAACCACATACACCTTTTTTGTCCATAAGGTCCCCTGCACAGTAAAATAGGAATTTAGTCAGTCATTTTGTATACCGCTTCATCCTGTTATAGGTCACAGAAAGCCTGGAGCCCATCCCAGAACACATAGGGTAGGGTGCCAACCCACCATAGGGCACGCACACACACACACACACACACACAACAGGCAATTTGGAGAAACCAATGAACCTAACCTGCATGTCTTTGGCCTGTGGGAGGAAACTGGAGAAAACCCACCAAGCACAGGGAGAACGTGCAAACTCCACACATGCAGACCCGAGGTGGGAATCAAACCCCAGGAATGGAGGTGTAAGGCAACAGTGCTGACCACCACGCCACCTTGCCACCAATAAAGAAGAAACTACTGTAGTAAATTAAATATGTTGACTAATATTTGCTCTTTTTCGCATCATCATTTTACATGAAAGTAAAGATGTGCTTACAGCTGCTCGTTAGCACTCTGTTGAGGGACTCTTTCCACAGAATTGCTTCCTCATGAGATGGTCTGAGGGGAGAAAGACAAAGAGTCTTCTTAAGGGCATCACACAACAAGCACTACAACAAACACAGTGTTTATCATGGCCTAAAAGCCCACAATCAAATGCAGCAAGCCACTGCACTGTCCCCCCCCCCCTCCCATTTTACGGTAGCTTGGGTACACGACTGTCAATTATATCAGAGAAACAGGGTTCTGGAGATCTGTTTTTCTTTCATTTGAGGTCTTGCTAAATGGTTCTGTTCAGAAGGACAACAGTGATTTAAGGTAAAGATGTCCTGTTATGTCTGCCCTTATTTATGCCAGTGTGTATCTATATGACAATGAACAGGCTAATTGTAAAGTGCGTGTAACAGATCACAAGGAAAGACCGATGTCAGTCCCTGCTCAAGAACATTATGAACACTGAATTAAAGTGATTGTGAATGAGTTTTTGCCTTTTAAGATAGAGCCTCGTCAGAAAGCTTTTATTTTGAGAATGGGTGAGTTGGCAGCCTGTTAATTTACAACTGGTCCTGCTTAGAGGTGGAAACATCGATATAACCTAAAATGCAAGATGTTCGCATAGTTTTGTACAGCTGCAGGCCTGAGATGTAAAAGAAAATCGGTAAGTAAGGTTAGACATGGGTAACTATTTACTGATTGCAATTCTTGTAATGCCCCCAACCTATAATAATAATAATAATAATAATAATAATAATAATAATGTGTATCAAAGGATTTGCACACATTAGCATTCCTATATCTTCGGCAAGAAAGAGACGCTGTACGGCTGACAACACGATTTAACCTGCTTTATCCCGACAATCACCACACGAGGGGGCAGTTACACTCTCCTGGAACAGTACAGCAACGATTAGTCGGTCTGCCAGGCTTTGCTTTGGATGCCGTGTTCGAGCACAGTTTTACAAAACATCTTTCGACATCCGATCGAAAGTTTACCGTAACAAATTATATTATTTTAGCTTTTGTGTAATTGACATTATGTCTACATTTAATAAATAAAAATAGAGCTCTTAAAAACTCAGAAATATTACATTAGTTGTCAAGAAAAGTTTATTTCCAGATTTTCTTCCTTTGTCGTTAATAATATTTATTTTTTCCCCCATCTGGTTTTAACGTATCAAAACCCCAGGCAACAAAACTGATTAAGTATATATTCATTAGAACCTAATCTTCACTGCTGCACACACAGCATATCTGCAAAGGATTTGCTCTTGGAAAACCCTTTAAAAGTTATTGCTAAGTGTCTGTGCTGTGTGTCATTGCATGATGCTGAGAAATACCAGGATGTGGTGATTATGTAAAGCTCTGACATAAACCAGCGGAGGGCGACGTGATCAACAACTTTGGGCTGAAATTTATAATGTAAACTGCTCTGTTTTGTACACTTTGCAAAGGTCTTGCTTTACACTGCAGCATACCTTAGTCAAGTGATGTGGTCCTGTGACGCATGTTTGTAGGTTCTGTTACGGAACCTACGCTTGCTCCAGATGGGTACGATGCACAGGCGATACTTACTTCTGGAGTTTCTCTGGCTTCTTTTCTGGGTAGGGAAAGGGAAGCTCGATGCCATTCTCTGGTTTTTGGAGCAGGGTTCCAAGTTTAGTCTTGATCTCTTTTGCCCTTAGTGATGAATAAGAAAAACAGTCTGTTCAAACCCTTCCAGTATGCTGTATATCACTCCCTGAATACTTACAGTGAGAGCGTGGGAGTAATTTGTTTATAAATTTGTAGAGAGAAAACTAAATTTTGACTTGAGTTCAAAGAAAACTAGAGCTGCTTCTTGTCCTCTCTGACACAGAACATGCGACTTCCATGCAAGGACAAGATTTCTTGCAGACTTTTGCAGAATAAATATTATAAATTCTTTCTTTATTCCCTTTTTTCATTTTCTGATATGTTGTGTCAAAAGCAACTTGTTCAGATACCATTAAAGCAGATTGTCTTTAATGGTATCTGAATTATATTTTGTAATGCTGCATGAACCAGGCGATTAACTGAACACAAATTTTTGAAATATGTTGTAGTTGAACTGTACTTTTAGCTAATTTTTAGGACTTCATTAAAAACAGCTGACTGAAATGCAATGAGGACATCCTAACAGAATCTGTGTTTTTCAAGCACTTGCCACTGCTTCTTGCATTTGGGAAGTTCTGATTAGAAAAACGTTCACCATTTATGGAGATGACATGTTCCAAGAGGCATTCTTGGGTTCTGCCAAATAGTATCTTAACTACATTAATATTTGATTCACAACATGTTATGAACATTTTAAATAAACTGTCATAAATGTTTGACAAATGGGAAAATCAAACACATCTAATTTTTGTTTATTCTCATCAACAGGAAATTTAATCCAAGCTACTTAGACAAAGACATGACCTGTCTTTCCTCAGCTATTTAAGCAGATAGATAGAGTGTGATATGAATATTTCTAACATAACACAGAATCAAGTACATCACTAAAATATAAATGGGGTAATGTGATGTGGGTGTATCAAATAAATTAGAAAATATTTCTTTAAATGCATAATAAATGAGGAAAAATATTAAGTCAAGAAAATAATTTAAAAGTTACTTTAGGACACTATTCATAAGAGCACCATGTCATACAGCAATTATACTGTAGGTATAGTATTGTCTGGATATAGGTATAGTATTGTCTGGATTTTACAACATGCTATGTAACCTTCATCTGTATTTTTTTATTGATTTTGTGTTTAATGTATCACAATCTTAATTAAATAACTTTTCCTATATTGATTTTAATCATGTGCAGTCACTGTTATATTTAGCAAATAAAGGGGAAAGTTTTCCTGACATGTCAGTTTTAAAAGACAAAAAGAGAAAACAGAGGCAAAGCACATAATGTGGCACAGTAGGGTCAGAAAGGGCACACACCGAATTATATTCTGTTAATTTGAAGGAGAATGTCTGATCAATGGAACAGTTTCCCATAGTGCCTCTGGCAAAAACTGAGAATATGTATCCTACTGTCCATTAAATCCCCAGTTCTCAAATTAAGAACTGAGCATATCTAATTTTCTTTGTACTTCAGTCAGTCAGTCAGTCATCTTCTATACTGTTTCATCCTGGTAAGGGTCGTGAGAAGCCTGGAGCCCATATCAGGAGACATAGGGCGCAGGACACACACACACACACACACACACACACACACACACACACACACACACACACACACACACCCCAGAGTACTTCAGTCATTTTATGCAAAAATAGTGCAAGCTTTTTCCAATTGTTTAAATGATTTGCATAAGTGTAGTATGAATTTAATATTTCAAACGTATTACATCTTTTTATCCCACCTTAATGATATGGGGACAATAACTTACAGTGAATTTAGTTTTACTCTCTAGAAGCAAATGGTCTTAATAACCATATATATTTAATAAAATGACTAATGCAAAACTAGATTATAGATCTGCAGCATTATTTAATCATGTACAGAAATTGATTGCAAAGATGTCTAATGTATAAAAAAAAAAAAAAAAAGTTAAATAGATAAAAATACGTATGCTTTCTTACATTCTTATTTAATTGAGCAGTTAGTACTTGTCTACCAACGTGTCTTATAAACTCTGTGCAGAATCAGAGTTAACATATTTCCCAAAACACCAGCCAATCCCCACAGCCAGTCACTACAGCCGGTCAACTGGCCCACCGTCTATGATCTGCACATCAACTTAGCAATTTTTTAATTAATTAATTTATTTTTTACATGTCCTTCCTGACACACCTCTCTTATCTTGTACAGGCTTGGCAGCAGCACTGGATGTACACCAACCCCAACCTCCTCACCGGTACACACCAGTGGCACTAACCACTGAGCTATCATACTCACCTACATTTCCCAAAATACCACAATTCAGAGGTAAATGAATGGTAGAGACAGAACAGTGAGCAGAAATAGGAACACACACACACACACACACACACACACACAAACTGATATTAATTCACTATTTCCTATAAGGTAAATAACAACAAAGAACTGTTCTTTTCAATTTAGAATTCAATTAGAAATTAATGGATAACAACACATTTCGCATTTTACAGTAAAAAGATACATCATACCTTTCGAGGCATGTATGGGGCAGGGCAGCTAATCCTTTGCACATATTTTGTAGTTTTCAAAAAAAAAAAAAAAGCACTAAATCGGTTTGTGAATGTGCACAGGCAGTTCCACGGTGTTGATCTCTTCTGCCTGCTCATACTTCCCGTTATATAGACACCCTCTTGGCAGAGAGCCCATAGTCGCAGCCAATCGAAGGGTGGCTTACATTGGAAGGAACAAGACAATTAAAAAAATTATGTTCTTTATGTTGGAAAATAAATGTTTTTTTGAAATTTTGAAGAACCCTCTTAAAGAGTTATTGTGGTGCAGACTACAAAATTACAAATTTTGTAAATAAGTGATGGCTTACATCCTGTGTTAGAATTATGAGGGGAATCGGGAGCAGAACTGTTATGATGAAATTTATTTTGTGTTTATTACAATGCATTGCTGTACCTTTTTTTTTTTTACCGCAAACTGTGTACATCAGCTTGAACTTCAATTCAAATGTCAGTAATGTTATTAAACATATGTAGTTTAAAATTTAAAACACAGAATTCAATTCTTTGAATACCTTCCATGTCCCTAATAAAATTTAAATAATCTAAATAATTATATATATATATGTGTGTGTATTTTTTTATATAAATTTTAAATATATTAAATATAAATATATAAATTTTTTATATAAATTTATATAAATTGGTGAAAATACAAGACCTGTCATTGAGAACATTATTAATACAGCCAAATACCCACTCTGTAGCAGGCAGTTCCACTATTAACGGTTTAGCATGGTGACCAAAATTCAAATAAAACTGCTACATTGTTGTTTAAAAACATTCACATCTATTTAACATTTATTTGCCTTTTTACTTTGGCTTAGTAATCATCTCACTGAGCATTTTATTTGATGCTGTTTATTATCTTGATTTGTTAAAAAGGGTCAGCAAGGCCAAATTCAGGGAAATATTAACTGAGGCAGCAGGGCCCAGGGCATTGGTGAAAGCATAGATGTTTGAAAGGAAGACAAGATCCCAAGTGAAGTTTAACATTTTATCTTAAAGGTGCGAGATAAAAAAAAATACTGGTAACTGCTTCCTGGGGTTTGGAAGTTTCTCTCTTCTCTCTGGACAGGGCCAGAAAATTGCAAGTTCTGATTTGTTTAAAAAGCTTGAATTGTATATATGTGAGCATCCACAAAAATTAGCTATCCTCAAATTAGTTGTGCTTATGACGTTACATTTGCTACATACAAGACTCAATGTAAATAATAGCAATAAAAGATCTGAAGTAACACTATGCAGGCCAACAGAAAAAGGGTTAGTCAGTCAGTCAGTCCTCTATACTGCTTCATCCTGTTAAGGGTCGCAGGGAAGCCTGGAGCCCATCCCAGGAGACATAGGGCGCAGGGCAGGGACACTCAGGGCAGGGCACCAACCCACCACAGGGTGCAAGAAAAAGGGTTAATTATTTTTATATTATCAATTTTGTATTATGCGTTTAATAGTATTCATTTCCATCTACAAGCACAAATGTCAATAGCCAATAGTCAGTAAAGTGCATGTGACACAGATTTTCAATGGCTGACGACTTTGCTCATTTTAGAAAAGTTCTTGACTGTAAAGAGATCAGACCCCAGCAGAGATAAATATGAACTGCTCAGTTGTTATGGCATTCACCCAATATTAAATTACACAGATCGCTGGTGCTGCGCCCTTCAATGGATGTCAACAAAATCCATATTAATGACAATAATATTGTTTTTGATCATAATTATTATGTTGCTTGGAAAACAAACACTTTTTTTGTTATTCATTTATTCAGCAGATGCTTTTATCTAAAGTCACTTACAACATTTCACATACATCTTACAATGAGCTAGCGCTGGGTGTCTTGCTCAGGGACACTGGGGGCTGGGATGGTATTCAAACGAGGAGACTTTTGCATCTCAGCCTGACGGTCTACCTATTGAGCCACCAGGCCAATTAAGTTTAGATTAGATGTTAGATTTAAGTAGTAAATATTAAGACATCAGCTACTGTATGTACTATATTGATATATGTTAAATGTTTTACTATACATTTACACCATGGAAATATGTTATAATTTACAGCCTCCAGTCATCACTTTATGTTAGCATGGTGATCGTTAGTCTGGAGATCAAGCATTTAAACAGAGGGTGCTATACGTGTCCAGCCTCTTATCCTGTCCTGGAGTCTATCCTAGGCAGCCTAGGGTAAAAAACAAGGTACTCTGGATGGACAAGGCAAGAAACCATCACACACACACACACACACACACACACACACACAATAGCCAAACCACCCAACCAGTAAGTTATTGGAAGGAAAATAAAGAATCCTGAGGAGCATGCAAGCTCTGGCCAAGAGCCAGATTTGAACCCATGACAGTGCAGAGCCACCATGCTATCCCCCAGGGGTGTTGGATGGGGGGGGGAGATAATGGAACAGATTACCCAGGGCCTGCATATGGAGAGGGCCCTCTGACAGCCTTATAAGGAAAGGGGGGCCCTAGGGGGCCCTCAAAGAGCAAGAATGCACAGGATCTGGAATATAGTACTGCGCCTCGATTGTTCGAGCATACACTTTAAGGACAGTTTACATGGTCCAGATGACCTAATCAATGTCTTTAGACTGTGTGATTGTGCGCCACAATAGGCAGAGTAAACCAACATATGCACACTGAGAACACGACAGCTCCAAAAACAAGAGCTAAAGCCTGGCACTGTAAGGCAACAGTGTTTCCCACTGAGCCACTATGCTGCCACTTGTCAACATTTTTTAGACTATAATTGTGAATCAGCCACTACATCAGCAACATTGCACAGTGAGTGCTTGCGGCAGTGCATGTTAACCTCTTTGAATTGGGGTAAACATAAAAACAAGAAACGTTTTTTTTTCATGCTACCGTGAGGGGTGTTGTTTCAGGCTTTGTATGTTCTGTTCAGTTTGTTATCTAGACAGTTTCTTTGTACACTTTCAAAGATACTCTATATAATAAAACCTGATCGTTGTAAATATTTATGCAACCTGTAAATAGTTTTTTGGATGTTCTTTCTTTTCTGTGCCTCATTATTTATTTATGTATTATTTTCAAAAGTTTACCTTCTGGACTTAGTATTCAGAAGGACAGAGAATTAAAGTCTAGCACGCAAACTTACTGAAATTTGTTAACCATTGCTTAAATATTTACAACTACATTTGTTAGAAAATTTGGACCTTTATTTCTTATACGTCATATTTTGAATACAGGGAGTGTCCAAAGAACAATTTAAATTCAGTATTTTTTCAGTAATATGTTCCTTCCGGGCCTCTAGATCCTTTCAGTTCTCTTTGACCAGTCTCTTCCTTACATCCACAACCTCCTCACTGCGACGTAGTTTTCTACACACAACAGACCTGTAAATTTCTCATAGGCCTACAGCATGTGTTTTGTCACAGTCACTGTGGGATCCGGGATTCTCTTGAACATTGTGAAGCTTGATGGGTGACGGCTTTATTTTCCATAGTCCTGCGTGTGCCACTTAACCAGTCAACCATGTACTTGACAGACTTGGAGCGTGATGTTGATGGATGGACGATCTTGGTCTAGCCTTTGCGAAGGGTATTTTCCTCATGCCGTCCACGTCACTGCCAGAGAATAAATCAATTTTAAGGCATGCACTGAGGCGGGAGACTAAATGACACTACACGGTTTAACAGCTGCTCCTCAGGGGGACTTTATGACTTTTTGTGATGCCTTTTCCTCAAACACCAACGCTGTTATGCATGTAATAACATAATTAACAGCCACTGCTCGCCAACTCTGACCATGTCATTGGAATCTGAAAAAGGGTCTGTGGTTTTCATTGAGTTGCTTGCATATTTATTTTTTAAATTCATTTTCGTATTATTCATAACGCCACAAACACTGTAACTGCTGTGCTGACTGCTGCTTGTAGTATTTTCAGAGCTTCCTGTGCAAACAGGAAGTCCCAGAAAATGGCAACAGGACATTTACATGTTCCAGTTTTTCATTTAGAGATGCAACCGTAAGTCTGAGGTCTACTTGTGTTTGACAAAGTGGGAATAAGGCATCACCTTCTCAGGAACCTTTTTACTGCATCTTTGGCTGCCCAAAAACCCATCTTGAGGCTTTCCTGCTCTGCTGGGTATAATAAATAGTTTCTTTTTCTTTGAGGCATTTTAGGAAAGGTGTAGCTTCTCCACAAAACAGTCCCTGGTAGATTCAATTTCATTATAGTCATAGGGAATCCCATACATTCAATATTTTTTATATCAAAGGAGTTTTAAATTTAAGTTTTTAATATACGTAATTTTAAAAGTTGTATAAGTTTTATACAATTAATACATTTCTTGTTTGAAATGTCTTTAAGTATCTTGGTTTTGCTTCTATGGCTCACACACTTGCCTTAAACTACATTTACACTGTACTCGATAAACTAATTTTGAACTATGACAACAAATATAAAAGCTTTCAAGGTGAAGGAAAAAAGAATACCATTCTGTAATATTTCTAAATCAACTTGCTGTGAGCGTCCAGAAACTCATAAAAAGCCACCTCAATTCATATTCAACTTTTCATGTAGTATAGGATCAATTACCAATTCAGTATTCTCGGTAGAAGCCAAACGCCTTTGCAGTGCTGTTTGCTGACAGGATGCTGCTTAATTAGAAAGCCAATTCCTGGATATGAATTGTGCTACAGCCTTCAAGAGAAGGATGCCAGTACGTGCTTAAATGTAACATTTAGCCCAGCACCAGTATGGAGCATGTTAGACATCTGGGCTATTTTGCCCCAACAGTCTTACAGTGAAGGACATTCCATGTGTTGATAAGTCTTCCTTTCTGAATTTAGCTGAGGTGGGACCTCATTTATTTGTATGAACAATGAGTTTATTGTTACATTGTTTCACAGTCTGCTTGATAAAACAGTTCTTGTCAAATCCCAGAAATAATTTCAGTTCACCTTTTATCAGATTTGTGGACTCAAATGTTAACATTTTAAGTTTCCTGAAAGCTATATTTTGTTTGACAGAAAAGTTACACAAACAATTAAATGAACAATTGATATCAGTGTTTTCTTTGGTATTTTATGGCCAGATTGCACAAGGGAAATTGTTTTACACGTCGGGCCTTCCATGCACAGAATCTAACCAAGTGGGAACACAGAAAACTTTCAAATGAAAAGTAATGTAATGATGTGTAACAGTGCCACATTTATCCCATCTTGCAAATCCTGAGTGCAAAACCCAATTTTGATGCTTAATCCTAGCTTTGTGCAAGTGATAATTAATAATGATGCCTTCTAAATATAAATGCAGCTTTTTGGCTATATTGTAATATCACAAACGAAATGACTAATAGCAACAGCAAAACATGACAAATTATATCATATATTGTGGGCGAAATTAAAGCCGGCGGGGGATTTTTGCTTAAACCTGTAACAGGACACAGAAATGTAGACAAAGACAACATGGAATTTGGCAGAAGAGCAGTTAAAAAATTCACATCTGTGCAAAAAAAGCAAAACAACAGTACAATATGTGGGACTGTATGACGACAACAACATTATGTTAGGTTTAATTTAGCCCTTCATTCTTCTCTCCTGTGAATGGTTAGGTTTCAGCACACATCAATAATTAAAGGCGTACATGGAGGTAAACTATAAATCAACATGCTTGATTGACAGCTATAATGGTTTAAATTTACTAGGAGGAAATTGAGCCAAAACACTTATCATGAGTTCCTTTCACAAGAGAAAAAAAAACACAATTTCCTGTAATCTAAAATACCTCGAGCTGTAAGTGATCAACATGTGATTCCTGTTACGTAAAGTATGTCGATTGCCAGAATGGGTAGACAATGAAACATAACTATATTGGCAGATGTCAAGTGTTTTCTGAAAAATCCTGGCCACCAGTCACCTAAATGAGTACTGTTAATTTGCCTGATTACATTCAACATGACAAACATTAGGTTTTTCAGCTTTTACAATACCTGCCAACCATGGTGAGGTCCACACAAATTCCTAATACGTTATTATGACTCTAAATGGCCTCTATTTCGCGTTAACAGTGGCATTTAATGAAGTATCAGAAATATACATCAGTATTTCACTTAATTGCTATGTTCCTGGGAGCCAAGCTACAATTTTCCCAGCTTGATGTATGTTTTTCCAGGAAGGGTATTGTAATTTTATCACAAACTACAAATGAGCTTGGATTATTTTCAAATATGTGATTTTAACTCAATGGTTTTATTTTTAGCACAGGTATCGTTGTTGGTCAACACTTTGGTGAAATGCTTGTAGTTTTCAAAAAGTATAAAAAAGATTATTCTCATTTACTGTATGTTGTATGTATTCTATAGATCCATAGATATTTATAGAGGTATTGCTTATTAAGGCAGCTCATTATGGAGTTTGTACAAGTGTGGACACCACAGACACTGTATCATGAACAGTACCCAGATGCAGAGATTTCAGAGAAACAAGGCTTTATTGAAGCAACCACACCCTAAATGTGGTTTGACAGTGACATCATCAGAGGGGCGGCCAGAGGGTTGAATAGCTGCATGTGTAAGAACCCCCAGTAAGTCAGGACAAGAGTATGATTAGTCCCACAAGTAAGGGACTCATTATCTCAGCGGGCTACTCGTCTTTTCCAGTAACTCTGTGCGGGCTGAGAGGTTGTGAGCTCAAGCCTGGACTGCTCCAACACATGGTACAGTCCTGAATAGAGACAAAATACAGGTAAGAGACAAGGTGAGGAGGGGTGAGGGCCTTGGGTTCAAGGAACAAGGTTGAGCTAAGGACAGAACTAGGTAGACAGGACAAGAAATCTGGAATGCTCAGTATGCTTCTTGGACATTTAGCAATACTTTGCAGGGTCTGCATGGTGCACTGATTAGCCCTGACTGACCAAAGGTGGTTTCTGCTTGACTGATATGACTATATATTTCTGTGTGTATTTTTAAATATAGCATGTCTGCCATCAGAAGAATAAGCATTATTATAAAGGTTTTTTCTTCTCAACCATTAAGTTATGATCTGTGATGCCTATTAAGGCTAGTCTTGTGACTTTGTCAGAACATAATTACAGAATCCTTAGCTGTATACTGGAAGTTGTATATGAGGACTGCACAGAAATAATCTGCTCTTTATAGTACATATGCGGTAATATGATGTGAACCCTGGACTCTAGCAGAGAGACAGAAGGCAAAACTACACAGATATGCAAACATATACAGCAGCTGTGGGACCGTAATGTTTGACACAAAATCATACTTGTATTCTGAGTGTCATGTTACTTTTCTTTTCTATGAATCACATCTTGTACTTACAGTGCTGGGAAAGACAACTGAATTTAATAGCCATTCTCATGAAAAGCCAAAAACATTTTAGTTCATTTCTTCAGCATATATTTTTGTATCCCGTGTGACCAAATAGGGGGTGTCCAGGCTAAGAAGAGAAGTATGTGGGAAAGCAGAACTCTCACTGAACAAGCCTTTGTGCTGCCGTGTAAGCAAGAGTAAGAACAGAACATTTGAGCAGACTTTCCAAAATGAGCCTGCAGTTTGTGTAAATCTCTTTTTGACATGTTCCTCAAATGCCACGCTCACAAACATGGGCACCATAAATTTGCACAGAGAATTGCTCCAGTGGCTTTGTTAGAAGGAAGAGTTACCTACCCAGTCACTTCAGAAACTGTCTCTGACGGTGCTGTTGTTATGGGGGTGACCGAGACTCAATCTCGTGACCTCAGTGTCTGCACAGAGTTACCTCAAACGGCAATTAGGCTGCGGAGCTAAAGACCCAAAACCCTCGCTGGGGGCATTAGTTGTACTCTTGTCCTGACAACTCAGGAATTCCAACCATAACGCTTTCGCATTCCATTACACTGTGAAAGTATAACACTTAAATACGAGATACACTTCGATGATGCACTGTAGCAGAAGACAGGAAAACTGCACGGCAGGTTTATTACCTATCCCTGACATTTGTGGAATCCGTAACAACACACAGGGGGCTGCAGTGTGTGATGAAAATGTATTATGAATGTCTGCACAAACATGTTTCCTGCTGTACATATATTCTAGCACCACATGCCACATTGCAGGCGCTAGCATCCCAGGAAGCATGGTCAAGTGGCATGCTACCAAGGTTTGTCATCAGCAGTGGTGTTGCTAGGGAAGGACCAGGCAGTGCCATAGCTACATGTGATTGCTCCTTCCATTTTGGCTTAACACTGACTGAGAACGTTGCGGTGTTTCATAGTTTAAAGGGTCATAGTGCAGATGAAGCAACTCCCCCAAGTCCAAAAAGGCTACAGCTGTTCCCCCAGGCAGTTGGAAACAGATATGGCAGCTCTAGTTAATCTACTTCCTTATCAGTTTCCGCCCACAGGGCTGGTATGGTCTGATAAAGGGGCTGCTGAATGGCTATAGCATGTCCAGTGAGAATGCGCTGCTCTCTTATGGTTTTGTTCACTTCTACCAACTTGTAAGTTACTTTGGATAAAAGCCCAAAAAAATCAGTCGATAATTAAGTGTAAATTGTAAGTGTACAATCTCCCTTGGGTCTGATAAAGACGTTGCTGCAATCAGTGAAGAGATGTGGCAGCTGTTACCTCTGATATGAGGACATGTAATTTTTGATGGGTGCTGAAGAGATGTTTGCTGTTTGTTTTTGGCAAAGTGATCAGAGGTTAAACATTGCTGGTGACTATCAGAGCAAACAGAGCTGAATGCAGCTGCTTAGTACTGTAAATTGTCACAAAGTCACACAGAAAGGAATTACAGTACACTAAAATCAATTTAATCTCTGGATAACATTTGGCACAGAATATTCGATTTGTTTATATGTAGTAGAAAATGAAAAGTTCTTTAACAATTCAAGAGCTTTAAAACAATATTCATTTAGCAATATACTACATTAAAAACTGTCACCCTTGCTTATTCATTGATTTAATGTATTGCTTTGTAATTTCCTATTAAAAGTCAGTGCTATTATAGCAACGAGCAGTGTAAATGGCAATTCTGCAACTGGGTGAAAATGCTGACTACTAGGATCTGCACAATGTACAAGATGCAAAAATGCCACTTACGTAAAACCAATTGAAATTAAGTAAAATGTTGGGAGTATGTTACTATGACAGCACATGTGTGGAGCAGGAGATCGAGGTGCTGCCTGCCTGCTGGCTAGGTTGACAGTGGGCAGGCGAGCTCTCTGTTTTGAAGGTGATGCAGTGTCACCTTGGTGGCTGTCCCACCGCGGCTTCCTCTGCTTAACATTAACAACAGCGTCTCTAATGTAAAACTGCACCCCCAGTCATAGATGACTAGGACAAGCAGGTATTGCACAAAGTACACTTACAGTATATAAATAATATATACTGTAAGTGTACTTATATTTTTTTATTTATAAAAATATATATTATATATCTATTTTGTATTAATGTTCATTAACATTACCTGGTGGGCCACACAATACATGATTTAAACCTTATAATAATAATAATAATAATAATAATAAAAGTACAATTTTACAAGTACAATAAGCCTTTTGCTTATATAAGTATTGTATTTTGAGAACTGTCATTTGACACAGATGCGTGGGCTCCTCAGATGGGATTCTGCGTTACCTTCTCTGCCCCGCTACCATTATTGCAGCTTAATGAAAAAGCCATGTGCAGGATGCATTAAGGTCGGAAAGTGTTTGCCCATCAGATTCACATTTTACCTCTGGTGCCACACCTTGCTCCATCCTCACATCACAGAACCCAGTCTCTGAAAATGCACAGACTCCCCCGAGAGGGACACTCCTGTTTATGTGACAGTGACCTGTGTCACCATATGCTACGAATGCTGGCAATGGCACATCACAGATCCCAGCATGCACTTAAAAAATACACTGACATGAAGATGTTTATTTGATTTTAAACGAAAAACAGGATGTTTTCATAAAACATGGTAACCTTGTTAGCTGACTCATTTCAAATCATTAAGACACTGACATTTACCAACATTTACCAGCAAAATGACTAGGGTAATGTAGTTCTGCCATTTGTGATATGAAATATCCAGAAACAACCACTGAAAATATTTCACAGCGTATCAGAAGATTGAAATCAGCAGTTTTTAAGAGCTATCTAAAATACATAATTGCACTAAATACTCTTTCATTAAATGCAGTTTAATTGAGTGATATAATGTATTTTGTAGCAAATAGCTTGTTTCCCATAGTTCTAGAAAACAGTATGTTCACTGAAGCTTCACTTAACCAATTAACATTCTTTTGTTGTCAAAGGACATCTATTGATGTCTAAAAACCTATTTTTGCTTCAAATTTTTTACTGAAAAAAACTCAGCATTTTAAAGTATGATATATATATATATATATATATATATATATAGTTACGTAAGAAGGGCCCAGTGATATGTTCTGTTGCCTTGCCCCTACAGGGATGAGGGTTTAACCCTGCCTCTGCCTGCCCTGTGGGTGTGGAGTTTGCATGTTCTCCCTGTTCTCCCTGAGATTTAAATGAGTGCTAATGGCAACTTTATATTAATTTGAAAAACATTTTTAAACTTTGCAAAATGTATTTAAGTGTTATTAATTGTTAAATATTGGCATATAAATCTGGAGAGTTAGCCTGTATTATAAAAGATGCTCATGTGTTTTTTAATTGGCCGATTTCCCAGTTTAATTACTTCACTACCTTTGTTTTTTTTTTTAAAAAAAAAAAAGCAAAAAAAAAAAAGCAACACAAAAGTACAAATAAAACTTAAGACCAAACCTACGTTCCTACGGAAAATATGTTTTGAGCTCTCCAGAGGATGTAAGTACATTTAGCTTGTGGTAGAATACAGCTGTGGGAAATATAAATGTTCTTGACCTTTCCAGCCTAAGCAATATTTAACCTTTTGTCCAGAGGGAGACGGAATGAAACAGATTACAATAAAAAAAGTCTACAGCATATCGTGGTCATTCTTTTAAATGGCCAAAGTACAGATTTTATTTTCCTGTTGGATTTCACACTGACATTAACACCAGGACAATCACTATTTATATTGTAAAACATATCTACAAGATCAACAGGCCAGTTAGAAAACCACACACAAACATAACTTCAGAATAATATTCAGCTATAAAAAATGAGTGGATAGTGCAATTATAACTGTTTCCTCCAAATTATGATTACTAATTTCTTGTAATCACCAGTTTTTTTAGACATGTAATTTAAAATTGTACAACAATGTTTGTTTATAAAAGCAGTATTTAGCAACAATCTAGATAGAATGAAAGTAAATATTACATGTAAAATAACATTTATAATTACCACAAGGGGCACAAAACAAGACCTTTCCCATGCTTTAATGACAGATGCACATAACATGCTGACATGTCCATTAACAATATGTGACATTTTTCTCTGTTAGATTTATAAAGAGCCAATTATAATCCATAATTAATAAAATAAGGAAAATATCTGATGAAATAAATACTATTACTGTCTAAAAAACTAAATCAATTTTACTTGATAAATAAATGAATGTTATACCCACATTTTGTAGTTGCTTAATTTTTCAATCATTAAATTGTTGGAGTTGTTTTTAAAAGCGAAATCATAGCATGTTAGTAGATCAGAATAAAAAAACTATAGAGTACACACAGGAAAATAAATAGAAACTATATATATATATATATAATTCAAATAAATTATGATATTATATACATATAATGATATTTATAAATTTCTTAATTATGCAGTTGTTTACCAGACGTATAAGAACTGGAAAGACCTGAAGATCTTCACTTTCAGGGTTGTAAAATTTAAATCACGCCCTCTTCTGCCCTTTGTGTATTTTACACTTCTGGGCACTTCCACACTCACTAGGCCAAAGTAATGCTTCAAATTACTTCTTGTAGATAAATGTGAAGTGTGCACATGACCTATTAAATCTCAATTAGTGTATCAGCTACATTCACTATTGCAATCACATGTGACACATTTTTTATATTATAAATATATGTTGCTCTTCATGCAACAACATAATATGTAACAGATAAAAAAGGTAAGCCCTTGGTTTGAGAAATGTTTTATGTAATTTGCTCTGAACATGTAACAGTGAGCTGTTGAAATGCACACACCTGTAATTCCCACAATTAATTTAATAAAGGGCATACAAAATGGCTTTAAGGTGTGTACCTCCAGGCCTGGGGTTCGATTCTTGCCTTGGGTCTGTGTGTGTGAAGTTTGCATGTTCTCCCTGTTCTTGGTGAGTTTTCTTCGGGTTCTCAGGTTTCCTCCCACAGTCCAAAGACATGCAGGTTAGGTTGATTGGTGTGTTGAAATTGCCTGTAGTGTGTACGTGCACCCTGTGGTGTGTTGGCGCCCCGCTTTGGGTGTCTCCTGCCCTGCGCCCTGTGTCTTCTGGGATGGGCTCCAGGCTTCCCATGACCCTTAACAGGATAAGTGGTATGGAAAATGACTGAATGAATGTGTACCTCCTCTACCTCTAGATGGCAGTCTTTCCCTGTAAATTTTTTTTGTGATCTATAAAATGTATCAGGGAGGAAATCCACAGCTCCAGAGATTATAAATGATGGAAATTAACAGAAGATTTAGAGTCCTCAACTCTGAAGATTAGCAACATTAGCAGAAACAGAAGGGTTATTGAAGGGGAATGGTTAACATTGTCAAAATGTTTTAGCTGGCTTACATTATGTATTGTGATTTTTACACTGTCCTTAACGAATTTATAGAGAAGTTAATCGGAAAACTAAATCTGAAAGACAGCAATAACTTCTGTTTCCATTCCTCACAATCGATAATGTAATTCATGTCCAGTTGACTGCCTACAACAGTCAACAAGTTTGTTGCTGTCCTTTTATCTATGCGACATTGACGTAATGTCTGTGTTATTGAAAAAACACTGTTAGAAAGTTTCATCCACTGAAAGTTCCATCTGCAGGCTGCTGACTGAAGGCCCCCTGATCTACTGCTGTTTGACCTTGACTTGGCAATGCAAGACAGCAAAGCACTTGGATAAAGCAGCAGCAGGATAAAGGATCAGGACCTAAGCTGCCACCCAGTGCTTCAGAGCACTCTTTTTTCCCCCACTGATACTGCTGGTATTTCACAATGCTGTTCAGCCCACTGCATGCCGAGGCTGTGCACCTCTCTGGCCAACACTACACATCTTTCAGCTGGGCTTCAGGCAGGCTTCAAACTTTACCAACTTATACAAAACTCCCCCCAAAGCTCACATGGCTCTAACCTCGTGATCTTCCACCACTGGCTAACAGTAGGGGTCTACATGAAGTGGTCTGAAATCTGGGTATTGGCATGCTTAGGTGATCTCATTCAGGTGCAGCAGCACTTTAACATCACTGTGGTGCTCCACATGAAGATGTCTTACAGATACAGGCCTTAAAGGTCAGAGATGAGAACTTTGCCTTCATTTTCAGTTCAGGTCCCTCAGGTTTCCACACTGAAGAATTGTAGAATCACAGCTCCAGTCTACACACTGTACTTCAGTTCTACTGCACTTTAGTCCTACTATAAACTCCTGTATCCAGACTGCTTTTAAGAGGGGGCTGTCTGATAATCTGTTCAGTCAGATATTCTGCCTGTCATTTGTATGGATAGTTGGATTTGTATAGTGCATGGGTACAAATATGCACATGTACACACATGCGCGCACACGCGTGCAGACACACACACACACACACACACACACACACACACACACACACACACACACTTTCATTTAACATAATGCCTAAAATTCTTACTTGTTTGTTCATTCATATTGACACTTCGCTTAACTTAGATTGGTCTGCCTAGCTGTATTAAAA
This sequence comes from Chitala chitala, assembly GCA_025773905.1. Classification (NCBI taxonomy): domain Eukaryota; kingdom Metazoa; phylum Chordata; class Actinopteri; order Osteoglossiformes; family Notopteridae; genus Chitala; species Chitala chitala. The sequence continues at coordinate 22,703 of JABJVR010040293.1, forward strand.
TTTAAAGATTACTAATACATCCCCTAAATATGGAATTATGTTTGCATGACTTTTGATCATTTTTTTCTTTCATGTAGCATTACTGCACAACACCAAAAATGCACTTGCTGAAATGCTTGTGTTGAAGTTCTTCATCAACTATAATTGCCCTTTTTCAAAATACTATAAATGTAATTTTCCTAGAATCATGTTGGCATAAACGATAAAGGAGCAGTGACAAATACAGAAGCTGAAAAAACATGTTGATGTTTCCAGAATTAGCACGTTAGCTTATACCCACATTAATATTTTCCAGTTCCAGACTGCCATGCTGCAAACTGCTATCTCCCGGAGCAACCAAAAGGCTATCTGTACACTTTTACTATTTCTTTCTAATATCAAGAGGTCTCGAAGGAATGGCAGTATAATTTCATTAATAAATGGAGATAATTTTAGAGTGCAGAGGACACTCATTCATTGCAAATTAAGAGGTACAGAACATCAGACCGAAGAGCTGGTGCATTTGAATGTGCTGGTGTCTATAGAGGGGCGGAAATCTAGGATGATTCCAAGGGCTCGTGATTGACAGCTTAAAAAAATTTGACCACCACATTTTAATCTGCCAATTATTCTATTACCCTTTAAATAATTTTGAAATTAAAATTAGAGGAAACTGATAATGTTTGTTGCCTTTTAATTTTTATTTTATTTTATTATCATTATATCCCATTTTCATTCCAGCCATTGTCTAGACTTGCTTGCTCATCATCCACTTTGTCTATGAAATTCTCAACAACTTTCTGATGGCCTTCTTTTCAAAAACTTTGATGCATCTCTCTTTCTTCAGTGTCCGGGTTTTGTATCCATACGATTTATCAATTTCTGTTCTGTGATGGTGCTGACTGACTTGTTTTTCCATATCTTTGTCAACTGGAGCATCGTTGACACCCCCACAGCCACAAAGCCTCCACCTGCTGCAGTGACAAAGCCATGCTCTATAAATATCAATCCCTGCCTCTACCCTTTGATCCATAGCTAATGAATTCTGTTTCATTGGTGAAAAGGAAGGGAAGTCAATGCTAATTGTGCAAAAATGAAGTGAAGATGGAGACATATGCAGGAAAGATGAAGATGTCGGCCAGCAATATTAACATCGTTAAGAAGGAAAAGAGTAACTAAAACAAAGTACCTTAAGTACCATAGCCCAAATAACAGTGGCTATGAACTCCACACACACACACACACACACACACACACACACACACGTGCACAAAAAGCATTAATTAATAATTTTGTGTGTGTATGCATGTGTTTGTTGTTCATATTATCTTTAAGAATTTAAAATATTTATAAGATCAATTTAATATGTTTAATATGTGAATGCTTGAAAACAAAACAATGAATCATCCACTTTTTCTGAATTTCATACTCATTGGAATTTTAAAGCATTGCTTGTGATGTCATTTGTAATAGAATACACTATGTATAACTGTTCTACTCTGCTGCAACTACATGTTCCTATACCAAATAAACTAAATGTGTTTGGCAGCGTAAAGCATTGCTTCTTTTTTGTGGAATCTGTAGAACTAAAATAGCGTTGACCTACCAAATCAATACTTCGACCTTAGCAGAAAACGTAATGCTTTGTGAGATCAACTCAGCTCCCACCTTCTCCTCAAAGAAAATTAAACTTTATTAGTGTCCATTCACCATAAGTGTTAGAAAATTAACTACTTTGTAGAGGGCAGGGGAAAAGGGAAAAACAGAAATACAACCTCAATACCAAAAAATTTGGGATGATTTGTAAAATGTAAATAAAAACAAAAATGCAATAATTTACAAATCCTTCTTGAAATATATTCAATAGAATATACCACCGAGACAACGTATTCAAAGTGAAACTGATCAACTGTATTGCATTTTGCAAATAAAAGATTATTATGAATTTAATGGCTGTAACAAATTTCATAAAAGTTGGGACATGGGCATGTTCACCCCTGTGTTACATCACCTCTTCTTTTAACAATGCTCAGTAAGTGTGTAAGAACAGAAGGCAGCAATTGCAGAAGGTTTGAAGGTGAAAAGTTTTACCATTTTTGTTTGACATATGCCTTAAGTTGCTCAACAATCCTGTATGTTGTGCTTTGTAACACGCCGCACATTTTCAATGGGGGACAGGTCCGGACTGTAGGGAGGCAAATTAAGTACCTGCACACTTTTAATACAAAGCCACACTTTTATAACCTTTGCAGAATGCGGCTTAGCATTGTCCTGCTGGAGTAAACAGGGACGTCCCTGAAAAAGATGTTGGGATGGCAGCACATGTTGTTCCAAATCTGTATATACAGCTGTTTTATGAACATTACTGGTGCCCTCACATATGTGCAGGTTACCCATGCCGTGGCCGCTAACACTCCCCCGTATCATCACAGATGCTGACTTTTGAACTTCTCATTGATAAAAATCAGGGTGGTCCTTTATGTCTTTTGCCCTGAGGACAAAGCAGCCAATATTTTCAAAATAGACCTGAAATGTGGACTTGTCAGACCACAGAACACTTTTCAACATCACGTCAGTCCATCTCAGATGGGCTCAGGCCCAGAAAAGTTGTCGGCATTTCTGGATGTTGTTTATGTATGGCTTGCGTTTTGCTCTGTAGAGCTTTAGCTGACATTTAGAGATGTAACGGAGAAGTGTGTTTACTGACAAAGGTTTCCTGAAGTATTCCTGAGCCCACGTTGTAATATCTTTTATTGTCTGACCACGGGTTTGAATGCAGTGCTGCTTGAGGGATTGAAGATCATGTGCATTCAGTGTTGGCTTTCATCCTTAACCTTTAACACACATGGATATTACCAGATTCTTTTAATCTTTTCATAATGGTATGGGCTGTAGATGTTGATAAACCTAAATTTCTCACAATTGCATGTTGAGCAACATTATTCTTAAACCGATTAACTGTTTTCTCATGCAGTTTTGTGCACAGTGGTGACCCTGTCCCCATCCTTGCTTTTGAAGGACTGAGCCTTTCAGAAATGTCTCTTTCATCATCATCACCTCTTATGTCTATTAACCTGTACTAACCTGTGAAATGTCTCAGTCAGCCTTTCTTTTACTTTTTCATGGTTTTTTTGCACCTGTCCCAAATACTTTAAATGTGTTGCAGGCATCAAATAAATAATAATAATCATTTATTTATAAAATTTAATACCATTCATCAGTTTCAGCTTTAAATATGTTGTGTCTGTGCTGTATTCTATTGAATATACGTGAAAAAGGGCTTGTAAATCTTTGCATTTTGGTTTTATCTACATTTTACAAAATCTCCCAACCTTTTTTGGAATTGGGGTTGTAATAGCCAGCTCAAATAAGCCACTGTCAGTCATCTTCTATACTGCTTTATCCAGTTAAGGGCCCCAGGGAGGCCTAGAGCCCATCCCAGAACACATAGAGCGCAGGGCAGGGTAGGGCACGTCTTTGGACTGTGGGGGCAAACTAGAGAAAACTCCACCAAGCACAGGGAGAACATGCAAACTCCACGCACACAGTCCGAAAGGGGAATTGAAACCCACGCCTGGAGGTGCAAAGCGACAGGGCTAACCACTACGTTACTGTGCCGCTTAAGCCACTGCTAATAAGTTCATAAATCATCCTCAAATTCTATTGAAAAAATTGAAGAAAGGGCACCACCATCACCACGTCTACGTCCAACCCATGTTTCACGTAAAGGGGGTAATTTTCATGCACACTTAACCAAACACAAGCTATAACATTATCAGTATAAATGTTGCATAGTTTTATTTGGTGTATCCTGAAAATAATTTCGTTCTTGATTAGCTGAAGGAGGTGAAGGAGGGAAGTCTGGAAGTCCCTTCTTAGACTGCTGCCCCCGTGACCCGGCCCCAGATAAGCGGCAGAAAATGGATGGATGGATGGAATTTTCCTTCTAAGGTGTTTTTCAGAATTTTGTTTTGATACTAAAAAAAGATATTGTCACTGTCTGATGAGAGTGGCATATCTCCAAAAACCATTTCACTTTTGCTGAGAAACAGAAACAACAACTGAAAAGTACCATTATTTATTCATGTTTCATTGCAGAAATTTCAAGTTATCTTTAAAATATCACATAACATTTCTACATATAAAATGAACATAAGGTTGAATTGTCCTAGGTTACTAACCCTCCTAGGTTATTGAATCGGGGGTTTCAGGGTGGGTGTCAATACGACAATCTTTCATGGGCCCTAAAATCGGTAACAGGGCCCCTGGTTGGTGTGTTCATGCTCCCCGCCCTCGTGTGAACATACACTCCCAGCCTATCATTGGTGGTCTTTTCCTTCTTCCCTATGTGGTTTTGGATGTTAAATCTCATTAGCCCAGGTGCACATTTTGATGTAGCAATAATGTTGCTAAGTGTGGCTAGATACATAATTATTTAAAGGGTAATAGAATAATTGGCAGATAGGTTTTTTTCACGTTACATTTTTATCTTTTTACATATATTTATTCTACAAACACTTACAAATAATGACAGTGTTTATTCTCATGAATTCAAAGGTAATGAGACTGAGGATAAGCCACTGACAAACATAACTATGCTCACTAAAGGTTCTTCTACACATTAATGTTAGTCTTAAATAGCATTAAATATTCTTAAATATATATAAATATTTCTGAAAATACAAGTTTAATTTAGACAGCATTACACCCTGTAAACAATAAATATTACATAAATAGTACTTTATATTAATAGCATTCCTCATGCAGTAGACCTTAATTTAAACAAACCAGAAGTGCAAAAAAACAAGCCCTCAGCTGATGGACTTTGTTGGTTTTAGAGAACACAGTAATTACACTGAGGTAACCTGCTGTCCAATTACTTTAAAAAGCAATTAAAATGTAAGACTGAGTGAAACTCCTCTTGCTTGCTGACCATCGCAGACCTCAGTTGGAGCTAACCTCTACCTAAACGATTGCTGTTTCCTTTTCTCCTCTGGTGCCTCAGGTCACTCCTTACAAAGCAGCCCGGCTCGACTCTCTTGTTAAACAAAGTTTTAACCCTTAACTGTCTTACCAGGTACCTCCATCCACAGCATTCACGCTATAGACCACTGCTCCTCACCAAGGACCCTCACACTGAGCTGAAACACTCCTCAGCTGTTTTATGAGAGCTGCTTTTTGGCCCACATAAGAGCTCTGGCATTTTTACTTGGGAACTTCCTGCTGTATAATTGGTAAGCAGGGGACTTTAGAAACCGTGGATAGCTGTCTTTTTCCATGAGAGCATACACTTTTAGTTGGGCCAAGTCAAAGCATGTTCTGCTATGCTGCTCAATGTTCTTCCTGGTGACATCCTTTGTTTTTTGGTCAATGTTCACCTGTATATAAAAACACACACACACACACACACACACACACACACACACACACACACACACACACACATATATATGATTAATTCCACCGTCATCTTAAAATTTCACTCTATGCCGTAAATCCTACTGCAAAACTGCATTGTATGCATATGGCAATGTAATAAATACCTCCCTTGGTGCATCACTTTGAATGAATTCCTCATAGATTTTCTTTGCCTTAGCCAGCAGCTTTATTGGACATTTGGTATTTCTGTAATCTTCACAGGCCAGATAAAAATCTATGTTCTCCTCGCTGTACTCTGACAATAGAAAAGCTCTGAAGGCCATCAGTCCATCTAAGCATTAAAAATAAATCAGGAACATTAGGAATACATGTCAGTTGAACTAAGCAAGACTGTTATTGAATATACGAGAAAAAATATATATTTTTGTATAATAAACTAAGGTTTTTCTTTGTCTTTGTAAATAAGGTCAATCAAAAAACAGACGAATACAGATGAAACATTGCCTGTAGGTAACACAGAACTGACTGCTAACACACTTAACAGTATAGAGAAAACATGTTCTGCTGTAGGTTGTGTAATACATAACACACAGGTATACGTGATATAATTGCAATTCCCATCTTGTAAATCAAACTATGACTTTGCCTGAAAATTTCTATAATGTTTAAATCAACGACCTATAAAAATAGCTATTTGTGATTTGATGTTGTGGTTGGCAATACAAATACAATTCCTCTGGCATATTCACAAATTAACAAACCTTTATTTGCCAGGAGCCTGTCAAAAGACTGTCTCCACATCAAGTATTCCCCTTCAGTGATCCTTAAAAAAGACAGACCAATTTAAGTTTACTGTACAGACTGTTGTTAAATTTTATAATAGACGCTATTTATTATTTTATCTATTTGACTAATTATCTACTTTCCAAATTGTAATATTTATTTCAGTAGTGTTATATTAGCCATTTCTTACGTTTGTTCATCCTTATTTTTGAAGTTGCTGGTGAGCACCCAGTGAGACTGCATAAGAAAGTTGCACAAACTTGATTTCACTCTTTTTGCCCTGAAGAAAACAGTAAAATTTACTGTCAGGCATATGAAATACAAACATTAAAATGTTCTATGCAGCATTCAATATAATTTACCCAACGCTCACAGCCGCAGCATGTCAATAAACAGTGGCTATATGTGGACTAAAAACAAACATGCTGTATAAAACACACGTTATACTCAACCTGTATGAGCTCCGTAGGTACATTGTTTTAATTTAAATTATACATTTCTGAATTTTTAAATGTTCATTGAAAAATCTTTTTGAAACAGTTAGCACAAAATAAAATACAGTTATGAAGCAACTAATGGATTTCGGTGAACCAGAGTAATGACTCCAGATACGCCGAGGCCACCGCTTGCACGACCTACCGTTTGAGGCACGCAGTGGGCAGTAGCGCCAGTCCTCTGCACATCCCTCTGCACATCCCTCTGCCAGCTGGACACACTGTATATCCTCGAGTGTCGCCCGAATGTCCTGGCGTTATCAGCACATTGTCCCCGTTTCCTGGGAACGGAGACTTTATATGCAGCCGACGGCGAGCTGTCAACACCCTGCCCAGGCAGTGACGTGCGCCTTCGGGGGAGAAAGGCACGCTCAGAATTTAGAGTAGAGACAAGTCTCGGGCTGTGATTATTTTAGTGTCCCCCTGCCATCAGATTTCTTTCCATTTCTTTAAGCATGTTATTTTATGGAAAAAAAAAAGTTATCATGAAGAAAAGCAGCTGACTGCATGGGAAAGTCAAAGGTACTGCAATAATCTCCTTATCACTTTGAGGGAGGATATTGTTCATTGCTAATGGATGCTGCTTTGACAAACAGATAAGAGCCAAAGCAAAATTATTAAACAGTGACTATGCTGTTTTAAAGCACAGCAACAAAGACAAAAAGGAACTGTAGCAACTTTGTGCTATTATACCATTGAGAAATGGTGATTTATGCCTTTTGGACGCGGTTAGCCAAAGTACTTGGTTTGATTGTTGTCCTATCAGTTGTAATAGACTGTTTATTGAGTAACCAATTACTGTTCATTTTTCTTAGGATGACGTTTAGTAAAAACAGTGTAAATTCTAAAAAAAAGAGAAAAACATGCTTGTGGAATACGGCCAGTACACTTCATATGGACAAAATATAAATAATTGTTATTCAGTATGCTTTATTTGCTTGTTGATAAGAAATTTATTTACAAACGTTGCGTAATACTTTTGTTTTATTAATTTTTTTTTTTTTTTTTTTTTTTTTAGGCGAAGCAGATGACCAAATATTTTATTAATTAGAGGTGTACAGTTCTGGTCCTTGAGGAGTGCTGTGTACTTTGGCTTTTATTACTGCACTAGAGTCAATATTTGGATAATGCGTTCTCTCCTGATGTTTCAGGTGATAATTTAGAAATTCTAAATTAATTATATAATGTGTAGGCAGTGGCCTATGTTTTCAAGACAAGCAAAATGTGCAGTGAAGTTCTATTTCTATTACTAATGTTACTGTCGTGAAAATCATAGGGTAAAACACTGAGAAATAAAATCAGCAAACCCAAACACAGAAAGAAGGCTGGTGTTTAAGTAAAATAGGGAGAAATAGCTACAAAACACCTCCAAGAAACAAAACAGAGACCGGAGGAGAACACACATCAGATTTCACAAAAGAACCAGGTGAAATGACCAACACAAGGTAGCTCCATTACTGGTATTTACTGGTAGTTATTGTGTCATCACTGAATACATCCATTTTTCTTAATTTTTAGTCTTTAAATTATTCTAATCATAGCAGCTACAATTTCTATTTCCATGAAGTAGTACAATAATTGTGAAATAACCAAGCAAAATGTCTGTACGTTGTTCAAAGGAAGATTTACAGTGAATACAACTATGATGTTACAAATATCACTTACAATAATTACTGACAGCTCAGCATGACCTGAAGTCACACACTGTTAATCACCAGGTGCACATACTATCTAGCCAGTGAAAAGCCTTCAGCACTAGTGTAAAGACCCAAGGATCCCATAGAGGGGAAAATAAAAGACACAGTTCCCCATTAGACTGGAATACCAAAAAAAAAATTATAATAATTACAACATCAGTTGTTTTATCAGTGATTTTATGGACCCGCTTGCAATGTATCATGAAGATTGTTAGAAAATGTGTAAGACTGACCACAGTTTACTGGGTCAACAGTGTTAAGATTTAGAACTAATAATTAATTTTTAATTAATTAATTAATTAATTAACTAATAATGATTTATAGAACTAATTTAATAGCACTCGGCTTTGACATTGGGGTAGTGAAGGTTTAGGGCTAGGACTAGGGTTAGGTTAAGCAGTCAGGTTGGTTTTTGAAGGTAAACTTTAAGTCTTTGATATATTGTTGAACTGCATATTATTTGCACATATGTTGAAAGTCAGTTCTATTCCATTCAAGTCCCAATATGTAGCTAACACCTTTGATTCATGCTAATGATCTCACCTGGAACACCTTGTTCAAATATCAGTCTTGTCTGGAAATTGGTTTTGCCTTGTAACAAATGGACAAATGGTTTGTGGAGCAGCACACTTTATGGATTGTTTAATCAGAGAGTGCATTGGTACTACCCTCCCTATTGTCAATGTCCTGTGATGTTTAGTCAATCACCCGTTTAATTTTGTTGGATCCAAGTCAAGTCACAGAAAAGCAATTTCATGGCTCATTGAAAACTATAGATTGAAAATCTTTGACTTTAAAAGACAACCATTAAAAAACTACATAGTCAAATACAAAATATTTAGTGTAGCTATATATCCATCCATTATCTTAACCGCTTATTCCTGGTGAGGGTCGCGGGGAAACCTGGAGCCCATCCCAGAGCACAT
>JABJVR010040313.1:0-14711 GCA_025773905.1 Chitala chitala
ATAGAGAGAGAGAGAGAGAGAGAGAGAGAGAGAGAGAGAGAAAGTGGGTTTGGTTTGACAGTTCAGTAGAAGTGATATAATGGACTGTTTTCCAGTGCCGCAGCTTGGTGTTTGAAAAGCGGTTCATCATGAAGGTGGACGCTGAAATGTGGTGCCCACTAATGTGGGTGTTATCTGTGCATTTCTGTACACCTGTCGACCATCCCCCGCTTCCTGTTCAGGTGGTGGGCAAGGTCTAATTCTTTGTTAACAGGCACAGAGAGAAAAACCCACATTAATGTTCACCATTATGTCCACTGCCTGTAAACCCAGTGACAAATTGGACAGCTTGCGTATTAAAGGTCTGAAGGTTGAAAGATGGTGTCTTCCCTTTGGGATTCACTGTGCCATGTGACACATTACCCATCAACTAGGCTGGTCCAAGTGTCTTGAGCCCTTCAGAGAGCAGAACAGAAGAGACATGCCTAGACTGCTTATGAATATATTCCACAGTCACGAAGCAAATGACATGAGTGTGTTACACCATTTGGAGTGCATATACCAACAACCATTTCTTTATCTGATCTCTTCACATAGTTTTTGTAATTGACTCCAAAATTTTCCTGAAATTGTTCTGAAATTGATATTTAAGGTCTGTTACTGTTTGTTAAACCTATAATGATAATTTATCTTATGAAAGAATAGTGCTGTCATAAGAATGTTATGAATGGTTTTATTTAAACCTGTAACTTACTTGTATTTACTCTTGACATTTGAAATGATGTCCTGCCAATAAGTCATAGTGTGCTTATAAATTATTGTCATTTTGAACATGAAGTTTGTAGCTAATAAGGAAAGTATTTCATGGTGCTGCCAGGCTTTGCCAGGCATTCTCACAAATGTTTTTACACAGTCTTCTGCTTGTTTCCGCTCTCAAAAGTGCATCGCTTTTACGAAATGAATGTTTTTCCTGTATGTTAGGTGAAGCACATCTCCTGTCAGTTCCTATATCACCTTATTGGGCAATGCTGTGTTATTTTTGTTTTTTAAGATGAACAAACAATTAATTTTGCTGCACCCTGGATTAAAAGGACACAGGTTTTAACCTAAATATAATGCATTAGTTTTTCTTCTGCTTAAATAGTAAAAGAGCACTGTGTTGTTTTTTCCCCACTTCAATGACAATGTAAATTTTGGAAAATAGCAACATTTTCATTTATCTTAACAAACGTGTATTAGTTTCCATGAGGTTCAGTTTCACTTTTTGTCTTCCACATGTGAAATGTGTGGTTTACTGTGTGGTTTAGGAACATGTATTCCTGTGACACAGTGCTGAAAGAGCGCAGTGGTGCTGTGTTTCAGTCTGTTGCTGTGCCTTATGCGATGTAGCGGAACAGGAAGCCAAGAGCTTATCCTAGGTACATCCTGGATGGGAGCCCAATCCAAACAGGAACCAAGAGTGGACTATTCAGCTGATTTTTGGGCTGTAGGGTGACACCCTGTCAGGCAAGCAGCTTGTGTATGAACTGGGCCGTATTTGGTCTGGCTGATCCGGGTACAAGGCAGCGGCGATGCCCCGCTGGCCACTTTCACAGTTTTCATGAGCACTTCTGGAGTCCAGTGTGCTCCATATACAGAGAGATGTCACAAGAGGAGGACGCAGGCTTCTGCCTCCAGAGTGCCATAAAGTGTGTGGTGGGAGGGGGCAGAACCAGAACAGGTCAGAAGATGACACACTGCTTGGATGGACTTTGCTAGGGCTCGTTCACCTATATGTTTTTATCACCCCCTTTTTGCTGAAACCTGTTCGAGCTCTCGCTGGTTGAACAAATCAAAAGTCTGCATGCATCTGTGGTGCCCCAAGGTGACTGTTGCTACTGTACCCCCCCCCCCCCCCCCCAAATGGCTGGGCATGAGAATTATTCACAAACAGAAGAATGTTCGTTTGACTCGATTTTGTGATGTGTCAGCAGTATACATATTGAAATAATGTGTCTTTTTAATATAGATTTTATGTTAGGAAAATTTACATGATAAAATATAATGGTGTATTAAGTGTCTTATCTATGTTTGTGAGACAGCTACTCTTACCAACATATTTAATGAAAGACAGCAATCCTGTGTACTGAGTAAGCAACTCAGCTAACTGTACACACACATTTCTGTGAAAATGTAAAATTAAAAGTATTTCTTGTTTTTTATCTTGAACCCTGGATGTCGACAATGCAAATTCCTTTAAGTTTACAGAATGGTGAAAATTTAATTGGTAGAATTTGCAAGATGCTTAGGAAAACTTATACAAGTAATGATCTTAAAATTAATGACTGGAATACATTGCTAAACTGGCAGTAGATTTAATTGAATGTAAAGGCCAGAAGAGTGAAAATATTAGTAAAATGTATTTGGCTCAGAGTTTCTGTATTTGGAAAAATGTTCCTTACACAATTTTATGTATTAGCAATATACTGATGCAATAGCAACATTGCAGCAGAACAATTGGTGTTAACCTTACTCGACTTTTATGTGTTATTCTAAGTATAGTGAGGGTTAGGCTGTTGATGTGTTTACGTATTTTGTGTGTTAGATAATAACCAACTGAGATGTCATTGCCATTAAATCAGATTAGGTGAATGAGTTCTTGATGTGTTTTTGTTTTATTGAGAAAGCTAAACTCTGTCTTCAGGCAAGAGTCTGTGGTATTTGATCATTTCCTTTCAGCGGTACAGTACCTTAAACAGAGAGTACACCTGCTAGAAACTAAGTTCTTTACAATATTTTCAGGACATATACTCTTTTGTCCATAAACATTATTTTATTTTTTAATGCGTACTTATTTTATAAAATGTGATTTATTTTATTTATTTTCAAGGAACAGAGGTTTTGTAGTGTACCTTTCCTGACATGTTTTCAATCTACAAGTAAAATATTGTTACCTAAAAGTGAACTTGGATGTTAGACGTTCCCCCCCATGCATTTGTGGATGCTGTCTGAAATCGCTCTCAGTCATACAGTTATGATATGCATGCTTTGCATGGAGTGAATGGTCCGATGTGGGTAACTGAATTTCAGTACAGTACCAATGGGATTACTCTGTTTTATCACACTCCCTGGTGTAAGTGTGTTGTGAGACGACCCTTGAGTATTAATCTCTGCACGTGTCCAGCAGTCAGTTCGCTTCCCGAGATCACTGGCTCACAGTGGACTCACGCCTCTTGTTTACGTATTGGAAGAGAGACACAACCACTTATTTTTGTAGACTAACCCCATTCTTTTTAGTTTTTTCATTATGTTCAATAAATTAACCTCTGTTGATTGAGGGCTCACCAGAAAGGCTCCAGAGGGATCTGCCATCACAGAGATCAAACCTTGTAAATCTTCCAGACAGTCGCAAAGAGCCCATGAGCCACAAGGCTGTCCTCTTCATTCTGAACCTTTTGTTTTGAAATCAGTTTATTTCTTTACTTTTTTTTTGTTTCTCAAAAACTGTGCCTGTTCTCCCCCTGACCTACTTTCCCGGCCTTCTGTATGGTCAGTCAAAGGCTGAATGCTGTGTGAATTAATCTTTCAGATTGTGCATTCGTTTAACAAACAAAGGTTCACTCTATGTGTGTGGCACTTCAGGCCCTCAAACCACCCGGACAGTGTAGTGCTAATGATAAACTAGCTTATTGCTTACACTGCTTTCATCTTGCGGTGTTGTTCTGTATCGTATATACATTTTGCTTTGTGCTGAAATAGGAGGAACCAGCTTTATTCGGTTTTGTATTTACCCAAAGCCTTGTACTGTGTACTTTTATCTCGGCTACAATTTCAGTAGACTGTGACATGTTAAATGTCGTTATGCTTTTTAAGAAGAACATGGAGTACAGTAACATGGACACGTCAAACACCAGACCCTGGGCTTCTGCCCACGTTTGTCCCTCATCCAGCTCTCCAGTGATGAGTCACTTGAGCGCTGGAGCCATTTTAAACCTCCACACACTACAGTAGAGAGGAGATCTCCTGTGGTCTGTGTGAGTAACAGTACCAGCCAGCCGCCTGGTTCACGGGCTGCCTGCTGTTTATTTAAGACAGACATGTGTTGATGGGAGGCCAGCTTCCTCCAGGATGACTAGTATGTTCTGCTACCTTAAAGACAACATAGTCAAACCTGTTCAACCAGTGGTTAAACACAATGTTACCATAATACTACTATTAAACCAGAAGACCCTAAGCTCTACAGGACACAAAAACATTTCAAACCAATGTAAATGTAGAAATGTGGGTTTACTGTCAGTGGGTTGGATTGTCAGTTCAATGCATTTAGAGAAGAGTTAATTGTATTTAATTAGTGCAGGTGCAGCCGACCATACAACACTGCGGCTGCTAAATGCATTTAAGCGTTATCTTTTGTTTAGCGCGTGACCATTGTCCGTTGACCTGAATGCTGTGCACTTGTTAATTATGCTTCTTTTCGTTCCCTCTTCGTCATTGCCAAAGGAGCTGTGTCCCTGCACCATGCACTGTTATTGCTCCAAGTTCCTGTGGCCTTTCCTGAATAAGATTATACCGCCTTGTAAAGAACACACTAATGACATTACTCTGTGTGCTGCCATTTTTTTTGTAAGCCTAAAACCAGTTCGTTCGCTTTTCAGGCATGGACGTTTTCATGTCTGCTAATTTTGGCGCTGAAATGGCTTGGAGTTGTTTTCATTTTTCTAGGAGAAAGCAGAATAGACTTATGCACTAACCTGTCCACACAAATGCATAGCCCCAGTGCTGTTACTGGTTTTAATGTGTTTTTATAAAATCGTTCAGGCTATCCAGGCTTTATCCTTTTTAGCCAAATAACACGGTAAATAACCCATGGGCTACAGTTATCTGTTTAAGAATACAGCTCTTAAAATGTTAACTCTTAGGTTTATAAGCTTTCTACCTTTTGTTCAGAGTTGTCCCTACAGAGGCTGTTTTAAAGAAACTGGGTACACAGAGTTGCTTCAGTTATTAGGATGTTGTTCCAGCGCTCAGTGGCCCCAAATGTTCACGCACAGACTCTGTTGCTGACTGAATGAGGCCAGACAGGCCAAGCTGCTGCAATCCCACATTCATTTTGGATTTGCATGAGAGAGTGGCAGCTTAATCAGACACTAATGGCCACACTTACCATTCAGATGGCATTGCTAATGCCTCCAGGCCAGTGGAGAGTAGAAAAACAGACACATACTGCAGTTTTGAGGGGATTCCTGTCTGAGAAAGTGTCACTAGCCCGAAGCACTAGGGAAACATTGCCCGACAATCAATAAATGTCTCTGTCTATTAGGTTGTTCTGCTTGTAGGCCATTGTGCTTGTAGCAGTTCTAGTGGATCAATTGCCTTTTTTTTAAGATGAAGCAAAGCCAGGTGTAGTGCAAGCCCAGGTGTCGGCAGGAAAACCTGACCCTCTGAAGCCAGAATCCTGTCAGCAGGGCCTCTGAGTCTATAAAGTGTTCCGTGTGCCAAGGCCATTCTTAACACCACTGCAGGGACTGAATTTCAAGCAGCCCTTCTTTTTCCTGTTACTGCTCTGTTTCACAGTTTACGTCTAAGCAGACAATAGCCAATTCAGGGCTGTGCGGAGGGGGGGGGGGGGCTTTAAGGTAGGAAACTGCCTGGCGCTCCCAGCAGCCAAGGGCCCCATGCAAGACTCCACAGCATGTTTGCATTATATGTAAAGCTTATTGTTTATTTATTTATTGTAATTTATGTCTGACAAAATATTATATTCAAAATCCTGTGAGAAAGCTTACTTTATATGTCATGACATGGCCACCCCTTCTTTCAGACTGTAGTGGTCTCTTCCATCATCAGGCCACACTGCACAGTAGTGAGTTAAGTTTTCAGGAAGTTAAAAGTTGAAGCTTTAAAACGAGGTTTCAAAGAGATCTTATAACCTAGAATAAAGTAAATGAAATGCAGTGGGGTGGAGAAACACAGAAAAGATTGGAAAGCAAGAAATATGTATGTTAAAAAACTCCAAAATGTTACAGCGTTTTTCTCCACCAGCAGAATATGATAATGCCAAAGCAATCAGTAGCACTACTCTTACTGTCTCTACTGCAGTAGCCCCCCCACCATTAACACTCTCAGAATGTAATTACATTAGGGTTGTTGATGATGACACCATCACTGTCCTTCATGATCACAGCACCAGTGAAGGTCATAACATTGGATACTTTATTGAGGAGCAGTTCAAGTGAAAGATAAATTTTTATGTAAAATGTTAAAGGTCATAGATTTACCAGTCATTACTGTTTCAGATTAAAAATGGAGATTAACAGAATTGTTGATTAACAAAAGATTAACAGAAGGTGTCCAGTATACAGTGAAAACAACAGTGTGGTGGGCTTTTCTTGGGGAAAAGAGATGGTGAACTCCACTCAGTTAAGTGGAGAAGAATTTAACTGGAAAAATGTCATCCCATTTAAAGCAGCATGTAAGATCTGTTGAGCACTCTTTATAAACTGTTTCAATGACTTTGTATTGGTTGGCGATGGTTACGTCATCACGTTGCCTTGGTCAAACTAACAACATGTTTCTTTTCTTAAATCTGGCACATAAGTTTACTTGTTTTGATTATTATGCATTGAAAACAACGGTTGAGAAGAGCCCAATTCCTGTGTTTGCATTGAGTCCCCCAAATAGCTAGTCAGCACCTGGGGTTGTGAGCTAAAAACCAGGAAACAGGAAACCCATGGCTGAAGTGATTGATTAAAAGGAAAAAAAATGTTTAGGTGTGATTACTTGTTTTGTATATATATTTTTGCCTTAATGAACATTGTGATAATGACTTAGTTAAATTGATGCAATACTATTATACACAGGGAGACATCTCCCTTACTGATCCCTATTACAAAATAAAACTGTTTATTATACTGATTTATTTAGATAATTTATTCTGTGTTGACTGTTTTGACTGTCTACACTAGTTAGAGAAATGTTCATCAATGTGTGTTAAAACACACATTTATAAAAATATTCTGATAAAAGAATTCGAAAGCATGAGCAAATAAACTGGATTTAATAAATTTATGGCAAAAATGGACACGGCTTTCTCCACAACAAGAGCAAAAACTGTTTGTTTTGCATAGTGGTTTCTAATTAAATCCCTTAAGAGTCAATGCAGGGAACATTTTAAATCTTCAGCAGCTACTGTAGTCATGGTGCTGCTTTGAGGTGTAACACAAGGGTAACCTTTGACCTCAGCTGTAACTGCTGGTCACAAGTTTATTGAATTTACAGTTTCTTCCTACACAGAGTGTCCTGTGAATTTCTCCCCCACATCTGCATGAATAAGAGGCCTTGAATAACTTTGATTGCCTGCTTCACGTTGTATTTGTTTCCTCTTTCCTTTTTAAAGGATTGAAAAAGCGTACCAGGAAGGCCTTCGGGATACGAAAGAAAGAAAAAGACACCGACTCTGCGTACGTTTCCAGCTGACACAAGTCTGCCCTTCTTCACGCTGAAACGACCTGAAGGCCATAGCCATTTATTTGAGCTTTCTGAGTGGTTGGGAATGTGTAAATTATTGCTCCAGTCTTCCCACACAATCACTACCGACAGTTTGTCTTCTGAGGTTGATATAACCCCCTTTTCTGGAAAATTTTATTTTTAGCTTTTAGCAATGAGTAGCTGTTTTCAAGTCCCTGGCAGCTATTCGCCAACCTTTATGACAGGCTGCAGATTTGTAAATGAGGCAGCTCAGACAGCTGATAATAAGGCTCATTATGAGAGCTTAACATCAGGCTTTCTGTCTGTGGATGTTTGTTACTTTTCATAAGTGTTTCTCAGTCACAAGTGCGGCTAGCAGGTGACCACTGGCTGTAACGAGGTTGAAAACAGTGTGTCAACGTTGATCATGCCAGGCAAATCAGAACACAGTGTAGGTGTAACATCTGATAAGAAGAAAAATAAGTAATTTCTGCCTTTTTTATTGTTTTTAGGGGATCACCGGACAGAGATGGAAGCGTGAGTGTCACATGAGCATGGCATGCACTTTGCCATACCTGTAAATGGGCTCGTTCTGAATTTCATGCATGTTTTCCTTTGATTATTGCTTACATTGTAACATGTCAGGCAAGAAAGTACTGCTATTTGTTTGAAACTTTGTGATGGTGTTCTGTGTGAATTGGCAGCTTCAGTAAGATTCTCAAGGTTATCTTATTATAAGTAGAATACAGTAAAGTAAAATATAAGTAAAATCTGGATTATTAATTCCATTAATTGTATTTCTTTCACCTTGAAAATGTTGTGTGTCAGCACAATTGTCAGTGGTGTAAGACAGTGAACTTCCAGTGAAACATTTCAGCGTTGAAAGAACACTTCCCCTGTGTCTCCACATAAGCTGCTCAGCTTGACCTGTGTGGAGCAGAGTTTTTCTGTATGCAGCACTGTAAACTGTTAAAAGTTGATAACTGCATTGTGTTTTCATCTCCTGTGTTGTGGACCTTCACCTGCCAGGAACCTCAAGAGGCTGAATTGGTACTAAAACTGAGCTACCCCGCAGTAGGGTAGATGTAGTGCTGTTTTAAGGTCCATGGTGTCCACTAGTTGTGTAGCCATGAAATGCATGCTAGGCTAGTTTTGTCCACATCATTGCCAGTGGCTGCATTGTGCTCAGCGATGGTGAAGTTTCACTTCTGTTTTCAGTCGCAGAAAAGGTCCAATGGAGCTCCTAACGGGTTTTACGGAGACATCGACTGGGAAAGATATGTGAGTGGTTATACATATGACAGTATGCTTTTTCTGTCCTTATGCAAGAATTGAAAGTAATGTATGGCTTTAACTTTTATATGCAATGCAACTGTAATGAATATTGCTTCATAATATGGAAGTGAACTTTTGCACTTCATTCATAGCTTCTTAATATGAGTGTATCTACAAGTACAGATTTTGATTTCTTCAGATTAAATGATTTACCATAATTATATTTGAACCACATGGTTGCAAATAAGACAGTAATCAGTGTAGCCTAATTATTAATGTTGTTATTTTTGTGCCGAGCACACTGTACAACACTTCGTGATGTTGCACTGCTGTTAAGTCCTTTTCCTTTTTCCTGCAGACCTCCCCTGAGGTGGATGAAGAAGGATACAGTATAAGGCCAGAAGATGAAGATGCAGATATCCTTCACACACTGTGCCTCATGTATAGTGATAAATTGTCTTCTGCGACATGCCCCATGGTTACTCCAGCTCTTGGTTTGCAAATCGTTGGTAGCACAGTTTCTGTCTGTAGTAGAGTTGTAGTGTTTTAACTGCTTGCAACACAATATATGTTGGACTGGAAGTTGAATCTGAACATATACGTCAACGAGGCAGTAAATTAGAGCTGACCTGCCTGACCTACAGGTGGAAAGTTATATTGAAGAGCCGAAGGGCCAACGGTGGCTTTCATAAATTCCAACCAACCAGAAAACAAGTCAGCGTCTTAGGGAGACTTTAATGCTAAGAAACTATGTGTGTGATTGAATGCTATACGCGGTGTATTGGCTGCATTAGGCTTCAACCCATTCCAAACCCTGAGCTGGATAAGGGGCTTTTTGTTAAACTTTAAGAGTGAATTAATGAATAATGTTCCAGGTGTGACAGATCAAGTTAACATTCCAGGAGAGGTTCTGTTAGGGTACCTTTGCATTATTTATTTGAACTGGCTTACTTTAGTGAATCATCCAGATGTCACCTCAGTTTTCATGGATGAAAACACGTTCTGAGGTTCTAAAAATTCGATTGTTGTCTTTAACCAAGGATCACTCGGCTCCAAAGTCAAAACCCACTTTTTTTCATCCAGCGAGTCGGAAGAAGAAGAGGAACACCGGAAAAAGTTCAAAATCAAGATCAAACCTTTACCTAAAGACAGCACAGATTTCACAGCGCCCTCTGTAGATGAGCTAAGAGCTTCTGTAGGCAACATAACACTGTCTCCCTCTCCACTGGTGAGTCCTGCTTGCCTGTTTCTCTTCCTTCTCCATTGACTCCTACATGTCAATATTTCACCACACAGGACTGGCACAGCCTGCGCTCCTGTAATGATGAGTTCTCAAAACAATTTGGGCTTGTGTGTGTTGTAGGTGCTGTTTCCCAAATTTAGTTTTCTCTTTAAAGCATGGGACTGCTGTTCCGATTACAGAAATGTTCTTTAATATTAAACAGACTTCCCTTTTGTTTTTATAACTATCAATTAGCCGTTGTCTGTAGCCGGCTATGAGTCAGAGAGCTCTTGTTCCTGCTCCTTTGACATTAACTAGGGGGTTATGACAGACAGCCTCTGTTGATACATGAAGCCTGAGGCCTGGCATGACTAGCCTAGAGTTAGATGAGATTTTCTGGCTCACAATGTGACTCTAAGCCCAGTTGATTCATGGGCACATCAGTAATGTTACAGCTGTCTGATCCTCCCGCCGTCTGAGAACCGACCAAGCTCCCTCCAAAACATGGCTGATTCTAAGAAGGTGCTATAAGCTACAGTGGTTTTATATTGGTTAGAGACATAATGAGGCATGTAAAATGGGCAGCTTTGGAAGCTGCCGCCCATCTCCTGTGACCGAATCAGTTTTGAGCTGTCGTATTAATCTATCTTCAACAGGGAACCTGTTTCTTCATGCCATCAGCTGTGTCATGGTCCATCCATCCTTGCCCCACTGCCATCAGTATAACTGCTCACCTCAGCTCATTAAACATAGATATGTAAATGCTGATTAGTGTCATAAATAAAGTAAAACGTTTTGAATATTTTGCAATGTGTTGCACCAGTTTGCCTTCAGTAGTATAAGAATACTGGAAGGAATGTCTTAGCCCCCTGTTGCATCATTTTTCAGAAGCCTCCTATGTCACAGATCAGAGGCTTTCCACACGAAAGATGTGTATTCACTCTAGCTTACTTCGACAGCTCCGTCTCTCTCCACTCGAGTTTTGTGACAAATAACTTAACCAGTGTGAGGGGAATTAAGAAAGCAATTAAATCAACTCTACTCTGAAAAATGAGTTTCTGTGTGAGAGCTTTTTAATATGATATGGTGTAATACAATGTAGTTACCCTTTGGTTTCTGAATACTGATTGCTCAGTTGCTAATGGAAAGAGTTGTTTATGTAGATTGCTGCTTTATTCACCGTTCTCAAATTTAGAAAGTGCACCCCTGTAGTGTTATCATTCAAGGTATTCTGTGCACAAACTACATGGGTGACATGCCAGTTTTACACCATGGTGTCACAGCCTTTAAGGTAATCATGACAGTGTAATGGCCCCAGAATCTGTTTTGAAGTGCAGAAATTATAGAGTATTTATCAATAAAAAAGTAACTTTAAAATGAGTCTTGACCACTACTTTTGATTGCTTCTAAATCTGTTACAATTTCATACAACTTTATAAAGACATTGTGATAAAACCCCTTAATCACATCGCTATTTCATTCATTTGTTCACTGACACTGTTAACACAGTATCTCCTCTTTCCCCCATCTCTATAATTTTGGTCTTTGTAGAGGAGTAGTCCGGTAAGACAATTTGTTATTACCTTTTCTTAGAGGTTTTTCTTTTTGTTCGCATGGCATGGATTATTTTTGCATGTGATCAGTTTGTTTGTTTGTGTGCTTGTTTTTTTGTTTGTTTGTTTTAACCATCGTGTGGAATAACCACTGTCCTTAAAGATAGAGCTTTCCTGGCACCTTTGAACGCTGTTCATGAAATGATGTTTAAAGAGAAATCAACAAGAAAACTACAAATTTGCTAGGAAAAAAATGAACACGGTTCTTTGCCAACATAAAAAATCTTAATGGGTATTTTACACTTGTGCTCATAAGATTACATACCCCTGACAAAGTGTGAATGATCACCAGTCTGAGAATGAGCATGCTACATTACACAAACTGCATCTAATTTAGTAATAGTACGCAGGTGAAGTGGTTTTTCATTCCAGAAATAAGTAATAAATTTATTAATCCCAATAGTAACTGAAATTACTCAATTTACCTGTGCTTGGGAATGTACCATAGATACAGGCCAATTTATGAGCAGAACTGTGTAAAAGAAGTAATTGAGAGTTTGACATCCATATTTCCCTTGAAGGGACGAAAAAAAAAACAAAAACTTATTCTGACATGCAGACCTTTTCTGCCCTTCCTGGCACTCTCAAAGGACACTAGCCAAAACGTCTCAGCAAAGCAACTGACAGCACAGCTCACAGAATAATGAATGCATCAAGAGTGTGTTAATTATGACAAAAGCAATCAGTGACAGTGACTCAGGGTCCTCTGTGAGGTTAGTGGCCCTTCTGCCCCTGCCAGTGTTCTCACAGCCACGGCTCACACCAGGGCCCGATTGCAGTGCATGTGATTCTCGGTGTGCGTGTACGTTCACACATGCACGCGTGTTCATTCTACCCCAGTGCAGTAAGGCTGGATTTACTTTTAGATGTTTAATTGTCCCTTTGTTGCTGTGTTGACTTATAAAGAAAGCCATAGGGTCTGTGAATTTTAAAAACTGAGCCACTGAACTCTGTATGTAAAGCTTTGAAAAACTATAAAAAAAAACAATCTGCAGCATTTGTCCAGAGCCTTTTCCCTAAGCTCATTGGTGCAGCAGTTTGTCCTTTTGGTGTTTCATATTGGATTGCGTGTAGGACTGGTGAGGTTGGCTGTGCGTCAGTGTCTCCAGGACAAAACTGACAGTCGTTTTGTTTTTCCACATGCCGCACAGTGTTGGGGCGTCGATTTGGATTTCATCAGAACATAATAATACCCCAGAGGTTTGACGATGGGCTTGGTGGCTAACAAATTTGATCCACAGAGGTTAGACTCCACGCCAGCAGCCAGATCCGTTACATCATCCTAATCTCATGCAGTTAATTTCTCGCGACGTTGTCCTGGACAGAAGGTTATGTGGTCGAGGTTGAGGTTCTGGTGCTGGTCCAGGAACAGCCCTCCAGGGCAGAAGCCTGAAGGGGGTGAAAGAGGCCATGACCCAGGGGCCTTCAGACTGTGTCCAGGTTACTGCAGACCAGCTCATCAGGACAGCGCTAATGTTTTCGACTGACCCAATGTTCCGTTCTTAGCAGCCAAAATGAGGCATGCAGATTATCTGTGATTGGAGGAGTCCGTGTGCAGATGTGTCACATGACTTTTGTGGATGTTGATGAATATGTCCCAGCTGTGATTTCTGAGTGGTCACTAGAATAATTTAAGTGATCTCATCCATTGCTCTCCAGTGAGAACATGCAGCTGGGCTGAGCGGCCCTGTTTGTTTCTGGACCTGATTCATGCCTTGTGAGACTCACCCTCTTTGTTCTTGTGTTTCTCGTCCCAGCGGACAGCGTGGGGCTGCGTGGTGTGCCTCATGCTCTGGATGTGCATTGTGTTGTTAACACTGTGACCTCTTTACTGATTTGTCACTCTCTGACCAGGTGTCTCTTCTCTCTTCCTTTTTGCTGGTCACAGAGACGTAGCCCGGTAAGTAGACTGTGCTGGCTTGGGCTGTGAAAGAAATGGCTGCACAAACTCATTTTCTAGTGTTTCCTAGTTTCGTGGCGGTCGGGTGAAAAACGGACACTGAAGGGATGCGTTAGTGAGAGGATGTCGGAAGGTTGTACATTAATTATCGGTCGGGCCTCCAATGATTCTTTAATTATGCACTTTCAGGTCATGCTGTAAATTGTGCTACTTCAGCATCATCCACAGACAGTAAATGTGATACTAAGGCAGGCCTCTGTTCACCTTTATGGCAGATGTAGGGCAGGAAGATCAGTGCTGTGAGCGGTGAACGTGTGTCCTGCACACGGACAAGCATGACAAACAGCTTTGCAGTGATGAGTCTTTATTATTATTATTATTTTCACTTTAATAAAGTGTTATCCTTGCTTCAAATTTATAGAGCAAATTGCTTTTTTAATGCTTGAACTCCGTCAGACTGATTTTTTACATGTGAAATACATAATCACATGGAAAGGCAGTTTATTGTTTCTAAGCATTGTTCAGCATACCGTGGTATTCTGAGCCCTTCAGATGAGTGGATTTAACTGCGCTGAATGTGTAAATTTCTCCTGGCCACTGCTGTAATCCAACAGTGCTAAGAGGCCTCTGTATGAATGGTGTGTTGTCCACCTTGCTGGGTGGCTTAGGTACCATCTAAATAGCAACATCTTGCACTATGCGCCACCATGAGAGGCTTGTTATCCGACCGCTTGCTATTACACAATATAAATATACACAAGTGCTGGTATTTATGGCAGGAACCATGCTTGACCTGGAGATATAGATGATTGTTTTATTTTACTTGTTTTCAGTGCTGCTTTTACAAGATCCTTTCTTTTTTGTGATTACAGGGCTTGATGAAAAGAAATACATCCAGTAAGTAAGTTAGAGGGAAAGTAAGCACTGATGTACAGTAAATTTCCCCAAGTGCCTTAGAAAGTTTGATTGTAAAGCTTTGGGCTGACGTGTCATTCATGTGTTTACTTATGGAAGTATTACAGCAAATTTTCTGTGCAGGTGAAGAAATTGCAAGGCCAAGACATTCCTTACCCACGGTGACCCCCCTGCCAGTTTCTGTAGCTGAGCCTCTGAAGTCAGTCCTTCACGTTTTTCTGTTAAACTTTTGAACGGGGATACCAGTGTCTGAGTATTACAGTGCTATGCCTGCTGTGTGAATGAGGATAACCGTGTCTGAGTATTACAGTGCTGTGCCTGCTGTGTGAATGAGGATAACCGTGTCTGAGTATTACAGTGC
>JABJVR010040313.1:14811-31957 GCA_025773905.1 Chitala chitala
AGGATAACCGTGTCTGAGTATTACAGTGCGGTGCCTGCTGTGTGAATGAGGATAACCGTGTCTGAGTATTACAGTGCGGCGCCTGCTGTGTGAATGAGGATAACCGTGTCTGAGTATTACAGTGCTGTGCCTGCTGCTGGTATTCTGCTTTGTTAGTTATGTGCCAGGAATAAATTCAGTTTCACACTTGGATTTTCTACAGTAATAAAGGTGAAATACCAGAGGATGCAACCACCTTATTTGGACCTCCACTAGAATCAACCTTTGAAGAACAGAAGACAGAGGGTATGGCTTTTACATTTATAAGGACTGTGTTTTTTTTCTTCCTTCAAATGGCATGTGCATATTCGTATACATGTATGAAGTTATTTCTGTGCATGGAGTTTGTGTGGATGTCCCACTGCATTGACTTACTGTCATCATGGAATTTGTGTGGATGTCCCACTGCATTGACTTACTGTAGCCAGGAGTTCTCAGCCTTGGAGCTTTTTTTTTTTTTTTTTTTTTTAAATGGTACAACTGGCACTTCAATATGACAACTAATCTGGAGATTTTTTTGCTTGATGTAGTCCGGGGTGAGAGAGTTTCCAAGAAACTTATTGTGTCAGTGCCAGGTTGTTTTGTTGTAAGACAGAACAGAACCTCTTTTGAGACTTTCAGTTCTTTTGTTATTACTTTTATGTGCTTGTATTAACATCTGCACTTACAGATCCTAGAAAACCTGTCACTTGAGGAAAAATTGATGTTTTTCTTAATTAATGTAGTCTTAATAGATTAGTCATGTGTAGGTTGTGCATTTTTCCTCATTCCTTTTTGACAAGACCATTTACTTGTTCAGTCAGTTTCAGTTTCTAAACATGTCAGCTTCTCTATGTATATTTTTTAACAGTAACTCATACTTTTGTAAACCAATCAAACCAGTAAACTGTGCGCTGTGCCGTTGTGTTTGCTCATAACCACATTACATTTTGATCATTATCATTTTCCTTTCCACGAGATACAGTATGTGCGTTTCTTGAAGTGACTCTGCTTTACAGCAGCCCTTGGTGTCCCTTTGTCTTCCTGCTGCCCTCCATGCTCCTCTGAGCTGTTCTGGACTCAGTCCACTCCACAGACCTTGCCTGTTGAATGCGCATGCTGAAATGTCATTGCAGCTCCACCTGTTTTACTGCCCAAGAATGTGCCAGCCTCACCCCCTGCTTACGGCTCCCCGTGTGCCGACTCTGGTAAGAGGCTTCTGCCCTGCCCCGGCCTGCTTTACCCCACCCCACCATCAGGCTTCATCCCTCATGGTCACGTGCCCGTTCATCAGCATCGTTGCTGACCCCTGTCCTGTGTGTTCGTTCTGCCTATACTGTGCATGGTACAGAGGCCTCTAAAGATGAGGGCGACAAGCCAGCATCCTCAAATTCCTGGGAGGCCCAAGCAGATGTCTCCACCAAGCCCTCCATCGCGGACCTCGACAACATCTTTGGTCCCGCCGAAGCCCCTGAGTTTGAAGGAGGGTGCATGACGGAGAAGAAGTGGGTCAGCTTCACTGACGAGTCACCTGAGAGACCACCTCCTGCAGGAGACCCAGCCCCTCCCCCTCCTACTGTCCCACCTCCAGAATCGCCTCCCCATGCCTCCCCCACTCTTCACACAGAAGAGGCCTCAGACTTGCACGCCAACGCTTGCACACCAAATGACTTGTCCACACCCAGGACCTCCCAAGTGCTCTCCCAGAAAGAGGACGATCAGAGTAACTCAGAAGGCACAGAGGCCAAAGAGTACCCCGCGGAGCGCCCGAGCTCACCAAAAGAGCCATGCCAGGGCCCGCGGGCCACACCTCCCCCCCCTCCGCCTCCCACCTACAGGGCCGTGGTGTCCTCACCTGGGCCCTGCTCTGGAGCCACGACTACCAGCGGTGAGATTCCGCACTTTGAACTTCACTACTGTGTCCAGTCATTTCAATTGTAATATGGTTTTTTATGTGGTGTGACCATTTTTAAAATTTAATACTTCTTTTAAAAATTTAAATCAGAAATATGACCACACCTTGTATGTGTTTTTTTTCTTTTAAAGCAGTTGTGTATTCTTATAGGCATGTGTACTATTTTGTAGCAAGCTCAGATTCTGCGCTGAGCCATGGAAAGTCCTAGAGGTTCCTGTACACTGTCTTTTTGTGTCAAAAGGAAAAATACACTGATAGCTGGTGACTAGTAAGATATTGTAAACACATAGAATTCACAATTAACTTTGACAATGACAGTATTTCACTACTGTTGCAACACGCTGGTGTGAAATGTGCCTCACAGACAAATGAGCCTGTCCTAGAAATACTAGGAGAGATGTGTGACCGCTGTGGTGACACGTGTGGTGACCTCTGGCATGAGGTGTTGACACGGCCCATGAGGAGCACTGAGTCTGTTTACTTTCTACATAGAGGACAGGATGATGGATGGGGCTGTCCCACAGCCACACTTCTGCCGCCGTTGTCAGGAATATGTGGGTGGTACTGTCCAATCATCATATCGCGTGTTTGTTTACGCACACTGAAAATGAACAACCATCTCTCCTACTAACTACCCTGCCACTCCTTTACTTTGTAAGTAATACAGAAGAAAGCGGTATGAAATTATGCTCTGCGGTGGGTTAGCGCCCTGTCCAGGGTGTCCCCTGCCATTGCCCTAGGCTGCCTGGGATAGGTTCCAGGCCACCCACGTCCCTAAACAGGATAAGTGGTTGGGTTATGGATGGATGGAGTATGAAAATGAAATAAAAAACAAAACTTAAAAACCAAGTTAAAATACAAAATTCAGTGATATTTATATTTTTTATTTTATTTACAATAAAGAAAATAGACTTGTGATAATGAATGGAAAGAAGGAAAAAAAATCAACAGGAAGTCATTTTATAGGCAAAATTACTCTATTTTTGGCTGGAAAGGGATGAAACGAAAAACAAAACAAAACTGTGAAATTGTTCTTTTGTTTGGGAAAGTACTGCATACGTCTTTTCAATTTGGGAGTAATCCACTGTTTATGTACCTACATCTCATGGCTGTTCTGGAGTTAAGTTTCTCTTTCTTCTTGACAGAGTCCTCCTCTCCCGCCCGGCCCTCCACACCTCTGATGGGCAGTAGTCCCACACCCCCACCCCCACCTCCAAGGCCGACCTCAAGACCCAAACTACCCCCAGGGAAACCAAATGCAGGGGATGTGGTATGAGACTTTCCCATATCGTTCAAACCATTATTTTTCTCTGAACATCACATCATAGGCATAACATTTTAAAAAATGTCTGGCTCTGTTAGATCAACAGTTTTTTTTATTGTGAGAGCCATGGGGTAACAACCTGCTTTTTGGTTTTTCCGCAGGGCCAGCCGTTCGCTCCCCCCGTACCCTCCTCTAGCCCCCCTCCCATGGCCCCCCTGGCCCGGGCGGAAAGCACCTCATCCATATCCTCCACCAACTCAATGAGTGCTGCCACCACGCCCACTGTTGGTAAAGAGCTCTCCACTAGCGTGTCAGGTCTGCACTGCTTCCCATAATCCTCAGTACAGCTCTTCCTGAGCAACCGTGACACTGCATCCTGTTCTCTTCCTAAAGTTAAAATTCAGGCAGCCATTCTGTGTTGCCATTTACTTGAACATACTGTGTGCATTAAACATTTGTCCTCATATCTGGGTTGTGTAGCCTTTGGAAAATGTCCAGGGGATTTTGACTAACATACAGTATAAGCTATGTGTATTTGTGCAGTTTTTTAAAGACTGTGTGTGTATAGGCCAACCAGAAGAGCTTAACAAGGATTTCTTTTTCTTGTCGTCCATTATAACTGAATAGAAAACTTATAAACTGCCCAAGTAAAAAGTAAAAGGGTAATTAATCAAATTTTAGAAAGATGAGGTTTTCCTTTATTTACAGTATTTATATGATTTAGATAATAGGGCTTTTCTTCAGATAAAGCTGAATACAACTTGCAAATTTAACATGTATTCAATGCAAATGACACTAAAGGTTGTATAGCTTAACCGTTCTTATACCGAGCAAGTAAACATTTTGTGTTAAACTTCACAAACAAAAACCAGATATTTATGTTAACTTTTGACAAGGTTATATAATATGTCTTCAACAGTGCTTGGAGTAGGAAAAATAAGTGCAGGTACTCCCCTTAGTGGCACGTTAACATGCATTGGTTAGTTCTAGTTAACCATTAGTTAGACGTCACAATAGTCTGCAGAGGAAAATGCATGAGGGGCAGTACCACATTTCAGTGACTACCAGCTCAGTTCAAGCTCCGGTATTATGGGGTGTTTAAAATTAGCAGGAGAGCAAACTAATTTCCAGGTACAATCGGATGGTCACATTTGAGAATTCTGTAGAGAATTTGTTTGAGACTTTGTTTTCTTATGGTTAAATTTTTATGGAGGCTTGTCTAAGTATCCATTGAAAAACTTCTGCATTTTTTATTTAATATGTTACTATTTGGAAATTGATGTGCAGAGTGATCTGTCCTTGCTATTTTAAGTGTCAGTTTTTCGTACATGTAGCTTGCGTGTCTTCCACTTACTGTGTGTATATTGCCATTCTCCTTAACTTCTTTGTATTTTCTTCCTGCCTCATCTTATTTTGTCTTGCTAATTTAGCCAGTGGTATAACAGGGTACCACTACAATAGCTGCCTTTGACTACAAAGGCGAAACCCATGCAGGTGCTGTTATGAGGTGTCCTGGTTCACAGGCTAAACTTCAATTAAAATTACCCACAATGCATTGGTTGGCTCCTGGGCTCAGTGTGCAGAACTGGATGTTTACTCTTGTTGTATGGGTTTTTGATCATGTCCAGAGGTCAGACCAGGGAAGACCTCAGTATTTCTGCTCTTTCTGTAAGACACAGAGCAACAGGGACGTCTTGACCCATTCGCACGTGTTCCTCTTTTCTCTCTTCCCTTTTCTCTCGCTCTCATTGCATTTTGGTATTTGTATGTGTTACACAGAAACAAACTGTCCGAGACTATTTACTCGTAATTACATCCCACCCACATGTGGGTTCCTGTCTAACAGGCTGCTGTATTATGTATAGTGGTATTTAAACAGTGCAAGGGAAACATGTCTGCATTGGTACCAATATGATTATTGTAAGTATAGTACAGGACTAAATCAAAAGTAACGGGGATGTCCCCTAGCACATCTTCCTCCATCTCCTCTCCTCAAAGTCATGACACTTCATTTTCTAACCACTGGAATGCTGTAAGAAAAATAAGCAGCAGTTTCTCACAGCATTTGTGTCCCAGACTGTGAACAACTCAGCAACATACTGAAGCACGTGTGTTCCTGACACATAAGTTAGCAGTGTAAGGGAAAAGCTGTTCAGTGACCCTCCCTCTTCACCATCACACTTCCACATGGTCTCCAAGATGTCTCAAGCCCAATTTCTGTCCCATACTATTCCCCCGGTTCTCTGGTCTTCAGCATCACAAATCCACCCATCCATCCATCCACCCACCCACCCTCCTTGTCTCCTTTTTCTCCCTCCCCTCTGCTCTCCTTCCCTGGCTCCTGGCCCTATCAGCGTGCAGAGTGGCTCTCCCAGTCCCTCTGCTGCTGTCCTCACTGCCACTTTCTGTCTCCAAGCACCCTGTGGGCCTCTCCTCTTGATAGAGAAGCAGCTGTGCGCTACTGCCACACCAAGGAGCACTTTAGCGCTGTATGGATCTGCAGAGCAGCCTGCAATTAACAGACAACTTTAACGACTCACAGATTATCTGTCCCTCGAGCCTCCTTTAAGTGACGCTTGTAATACGTTCTCATCAGATTCTTTTATTTTTGGCCTCAGTGAAAAGTCTTGGCCGCTCAGTAGCTCCTGCTTTCCATCCTGTGTTATTGTGGCTACGGCTCAGAGGGACTCCAGTCACTTCTCAGCTCTGACACCTTCATTTTAGTCTGCCTGTCCTGGGCCTGACCTCACGCCATCTTCCCAGTAATGGGTAGAGGATGAGGCACATGTCCCCCACCCCTCTGAGTAGCCCCTCCCTTCTCACTGAGGGCCTGCGTGCTCCCATTGGCTCTGATGTGTCATAGATATGCTGTGTGACTCACACTTCTGTCCTTTTCTCCCATCCCTTTCCTCCTCACTCCCCCTTCTATCCCACTTCAACCCTGCCTCCCCACACACAGAGAATGACCAGCCTTCCCTGGTATGGTTTGATCGAGGAAAGTTTTATTTAACGTTTGAAGGTAAGTTGTGTGCAGAGAATACTGCCCCCCTTCCAGCTCCTCCATCCACTCCCATGCCATCAGCATGCCACCCTCCTCCGTTTCTCTCCCTGTCCTGACCACTAATTTCATCTTTTTGTCTTTATTCACTTTAATTTCCAGTATGCTCGAACTGGTTTCCTTAAGCCTCATGCACTGAAATTGTCAGGTTTTCAATCCTTTACTAACTTATTTTTTTGTTCATGTAATTATTTTTTTCATTTCTGCTTTGGAATCTTTGTCCTGTTCGTCTTGAAGTGGAGGGTTGACCTTGCATGAGTGTATATTTGATTTTAGTTTTTTTCTTGTGTTATTACAATGTGCTGTTCTGAGTGTCAGCATTAGTGTACTAACAAGACCCAAGCAGAATGGTAAACCTCAGACTAAGACTTTCTTAGTCTTGGAGATTTTAGTACCTCTGTCCTGGATTCACTTTAAAATAGTCATAAAATTAGTCATTAAATTAATGGATAGTCTTATGTGTATGAACTAATTTACATCACAGTAGAAATTAATTTATTTGCACTTTTGCTTTAAAAAATGACTTCCTCTCTTACAGGAAACAAATAGATAGTATATAAAACTGCATATTTTATTCATCCATTTCATACCTGAAAATGTCTCCATTGTAATAAATAAAGACACATCTACTATCAAATTTACAGAAGTCAAATACAACACAAACAAATGCAAATTAATTGGATAGGAAGTAAAAAATGTGTAAAGTAAGAGAATGTACTTATCTGGGTAGTAAAGTCAGTGACGATGTTGCAGTCTCTATCACAGCGCCCCCTGCTGGTCCTGTCATAGTGAGTTTGTCGTGTGCTGCTGCTTTTCAGGCTGTTCCAGAGGGCCCAGCCCCCTCACCATGGGCGCCCAGGACACCCTCCCTGTTGCAGCCGCCTTCACAGAGACAGTGAACGCCTATTTCAAAGGGGCCGACCCCAGCAAGTATGTCCACTAACTTTTCCATTTAACCTCTAGGGCACAATTCATGAGACAAATCACTGAGCAGCAAAGCAGCAGCATGGCTTAATGTGCCGAGTGAAAGCACTGTCACATGCACAGCATTTCAATGCTATATTACCTAGCTTTTATTGACGCTGTCACTAACTGTGCTTTTTGTGACTGTATTTGCCCCCAAAAAAAGTCAGTCTGCACTTACACCCATCAGAACATAACTGTATTTGAGATAAACTGCAGCCTACAGCCTTTACATCTGGTGAAGAGTGTGTAAATTATTAAGAGGGTACTTAATGAGACTACAGAGAAGTTGTACAGGACTTACAGGGTTATAGGGCCTTGACTTTATCTTGGTCTGACAGGGAATTCTGTGCCTACTAAGGGAATATTATGGACATATAAAGAATACAAGCTTAACATGTCATAGAGTCTCAATGCTGTCTTGCAGTACACAGTTTAACATATGGTGTTCATGTGATTTTCAAATACATACATAGATGTATACAAAGAAATCACCTTTATACAAGACCAATTTCAAAAAAGTTGAGACAGTATGGAAAATTGTAATCTCAAAAAAGAGTCAGTTGTCAAGTCTGTTCTTTACTGAAATCACTACATCAGCACATTGGTGTTTCACCGTGTGTATTTAATTGTTTTTTTTGAAAATATGTACTCATTTCAAATCTGATGGCTGCAACATCTATCTGTTTTTGAGTAAGTGATACCCACAACGTGGTGTACAGTATGTTTCATAAGTATGGCAACTGGCTAGTTTTACTCTTTCCAGCAGTTTTTTACCCCTGAGCTGTGAAAATGGTGGCTGGCTGGCAGAGCTCCTAGCCTGTACTGCCAGCTCCTGAGCTCACCCCGGCTGGCTGGCAGAGCTCCTAGCCTATACTGCCAGCTCCTGAGCTCGCCCCAGCTGGTTGACAGACCTCCTAGCCTGTACTGCCAGCTCCTGAGCTCGCCCCAGCTGGCTGACAGACCTCCAAGCCTGTACTGCCAGCTCCTGAGCTCGCCCCGGCTGGCTGGCAGAGCTCCTAGCCTGTACTGCCAGCTCCTGAGCTCGCCCCAGCTGGCTGACAGACCTCCTAGCCTATACTGCCAGCTCCTGAGCTCGCCACAGCTGGTTGACAGACCTCCTAGCCTGTACTGCCAGCTCCTGAGCTTGCCCCAACTGGCTGACAGACCTCCTAGCCTGTACTCACCCCGGCTGGCTGACAGGAAAGCAGTGTCTCTAGTGTACCTGACACATTCCAGCATGACCAGTGTCTGTGGCTCTCATCCTCAAGGTGTGTGGTGAAGATCAGTGGAGAGATGGTCCTGTCATTCCCCGCTGGGATCACCAGACACTTTGCCAATAACCCATCACCGGCGGTCCTGACCTTCAGCATAACCAACTACAGCCGGCTGGAGCATGTTCTACCTAACCCCCAGCTGCTGTGCTGGTAAAAACACATGCTGACCTACCTCCATGCTAGCCCTTACTATCATTTTTTCACTGCCCCGCTCTACAAACTGGCATCACCAAATAATAAAACTCATGTCTCATACCATCATACTGATTAACATAGTTGTTAATGATGTCTTTTATAACTCACCATTTTATCTAATACAAATTTACTGTATAAAGCATTATCTGGCAGAACTCATTCTTACAAACAGTGCATACTTTAGCTAAATATTTGTGAGAATTTGGTAATATTGTTTGCTTTCAGATCATTGTGATGCTTTTTTTTTTTTTTGAAGAACTGAGTGTGAATTTAAATAATTTTTAGTATACATTTTGCTTTTGTAGTGACGCCACACAACCCAGCGCTAACTCCAAGGAGTTTTGGGTGAATATGCCAAACTTGATTGGGCACCTTAAGAAGGTGGCAGAGCAGAAACCCCAGGCAACGTACTACAACGTAGACATGTTGAAATATCAGGTAGGAGCAACAACTGATGTATTTCATACATATCATATATTTCAAGGTTCACTGTGGATCTCAGAGATTTACATGCAGGAGAAAGGAGAAAATATCACTCCGTGTAACAGCCACGCTCTTTAGTGAATCATACAGCTGTGAAGCTAAAACGAGATACTTTGCTATTTAGTCTCTGTCCAGCAGTGTTGATGCACAGTGCAGAACACCGACAGCTTACTTTATAACCTACAGGACAATGCTAGGCTAACCTGACCCCACTATACCACTATCCCACCCCCAAGATGATAAAGTGTTCTCAAAGTTATGTGGTTTTGCAGGTATCTGCACAGGGTGTTCAGGCCACGCCGCTGAACCTGGCAGTGAGCTGGCGATGTGAGCCCTCTTCCACGGATCTCAGAATAGACTACAAGTACAACGGGGAGGCCATGACCACACCTGTGGCTCTGAACAATGTCCAGTTCCTTGTTCCTGTAGATGGGGGAGTGACAAAACTTCTGGCTGTGCTTCCCCCAGCTGCTTGGTGAGTGCCTACCTGTTACCTGTTGATGAGCTCTCACAGAAACACTCACCTGGTTCTGCTGTTATTGTCTGAAAAAATGTATCTGTCCAGAGGTGCTAAAGATGTTTCTGTGGATCTTTGAAAGGAACGCAGAACAGCAGAGAATTCTGTGGAAAATCCCTGATATTTCGCAGAAGTCTGAAAATGGAGGTGTGTAGTGATGATTTACCTTTAAACCCTCAGAATGTTTTCCAAAATGTAGAAACCACTGTATTTTACAAACCTCGATGTTTGACTCATTCTGTTTTAAATCTCTTTATTTTGTTACTCGGCTGGCATAGCATAGCTGAATGTTTACTTGCGCAAGACGATTAGGAAGGTGTTATTGTAATTTAAAAGGGCAGTTTACCAAACACAGTTTGCCTTTTAGAAGTTACATGGCGTGAGTCCCATGACCCCTCGCTCAGTTTAACAGTTTAACTGCCCCCTCTGGTCTGTGGAGTGTACTGCAGGCTCAGTGTTACTGTGACCTAAGAGTCCATGCTGCCCGCTCTGTTTGGACCAGGTGTAGGGTCCCTGCTTGCCCGCTTCCAGCTGACGGACGGCCCCAGCAAGGCGTCTTCACTGGCTGTGCAGTTTACGAGTGAGGGCAGCACCCTTTCGGGCTGTGACATCGAGCTTGTCGGGCCTGGATACAGATTTTCCCTCATTAAGAAGAGATTCGCCGCAGGTGAGTCACCTCTCAAAACTCAGGGACTTCTACTTGAAGTGTTTGAATAAAGTAAGGGCTTACAAAAAAGTCTTCATTTTTAACAAAAGTGAAGATTTTTGCTTATTTAGATGTGTACTGCATTCATGCCTGTTTCTGTACACGGGTTTGATGTTTTTAGGAAAATATCTGGCTGACAACTGAGCAGCTTTTCTGAAGGACATAGAAGAAGATCATCTCAGTTGACTGGGTGTGAGAGGACATGTGTTTCACTTGTCTCAGTTGAACTACATAACAACTGCAACAAAAACACTTTTAACTGTTTATAATTACATAAAGAAAACAAGGTGCCCAAGTCAACAGTATTATACTATATAACTTGCATATAGAATTGGTGAATTTTAACGTGTAATTATTGTATTTGTAATATGTATTTAAATCAGAACATCTATATTGTTACATTTAGACAACTGGATCACTTTCTGGGTTTAGGAGATGTTTATTTGCAATGTGGTGTGGTGTTAACCATTAAATTGTAGCTGCCTGACTAGTCATTTTAACCAGTATCCACTTCTGTTCTTCTGTTCACCACTGTAAACCTGTGTTCCTAATCTTCTCAACTGCCAAAGTATCTAACTAGAGCAACACGTCTTGTATGGTGTAGCCCAGGAGGAAAGGCCTGTTGGTTCTGGTATCTGATCTGTGTGAGGAGTGGTGTTTGAATGAAGTGTGTAGTGATGGTCCAGTTTAGGTCAGGGAAGATGGTTCAGGTTTAGATACTTGCAGAATGTGTGTATGATCCAGACAGTCAGGCAGCTGTAAGGTCATTTTCCGAGCATTAGCCACCAGGGGCACATGCTAATAACTCAACTTATTGTGGCGTAAGTGCGGCTGAACACAAACGAAGGCACCAGAGTACAAACAAAAGCCACAGGAATTTCAATGGGAAGTAGAAGTTGAGGATTCCGTGTGTCTAGACAGAGTCAAAGTTTGGGATTCCATGTTTGGTTGGTCTCCTCCCCGCTGAATGTGACCGTGCCAACTGCTGTCTCTGGCCTCTCGTCGGGCCTGAACTCTACAAAGACTGATGAGAAGTTTAGCGGTCAGGTAGTGTGATGCTGCACTGTCCTTTTAGGGCTTGGGAAGACTCAGGTATTCGTCGTTCCCAGTGTTATCTTTATATGTTGTGTCATTCGGTTTTATTTATTGCTAATTATTACTGTCGTGGGTCCTGAGTGTCTCTGGTGTCCCTGACACTGTGGCTGTGTAGCGCACTGAGGTTTGCATCAGGATTGCAGGACTTTGTATAGTTCAAACTGATTGTGTCCAGTTGCCTACTTGAACATTGAATCAAAGATATAATCATAGAGCAACCTTAGTTGTGCTGCAACACTCCAGAATGTTCTTGTTTTGATGAGTCTTGCAATGTTATGTGACTCCTCTCCTAGTAAACTGCTGACTGGTAGACTCTGAGCCATATTTGTATTCA
This sequence comes from Chitala chitala, assembly GCA_025773905.1. Taxonomy (NCBI): domain Eukaryota; kingdom Metazoa; phylum Chordata; class Actinopteri; order Osteoglossiformes; family Notopteridae; genus Chitala; species Chitala chitala. The sequence continues at coordinate 26,637 of JABJVR010040313.1, forward strand.
TAAAAAAAACGTAAATGCACTTGCTTTTTTCCATTTTATTACATTATTATTCTTGTTATTGTTATTTTTTTGCCTCACACTTCAGTAAAAGTTTGTGAACATCATCTTCTCCCACACATGGTAAATATCTGATGGATTCTCTGTGATCAACATTATTCCAGACCTCGCAACACTGGCAAACCACTGAGAATGAATTCATTTCTTCACTAATTTAGGCGTTCATTCCAGCTGCTTGAGTTCTGATTAGTTTTGGCTTTTTCAGTATGCCATGAAAATTGGAAGACAAGCATCCACTAGCTATCGTTAATTAAAGAAACACATCTAAAATTACTGCAGTGCTTGTGTCCTTTTCAACTGTCTGTTCCTGAGATCAGCCTGTTGAAATTTAGCAGCAGATTTGTGTGTGGCTGACAGCTTATACACAAAAATGTGTGAAATCCCATTTCATGTTGTTGTGAAGACAACCAAACCAAATTTTCCCCCCCTATTACATCTCCCCTTGAAGGCCAGTCATTGTTAAATGAAAGGTCTTGTAATTGCAAGGCTGTATCTTGGAGACATTGTGTAAATATAGGCAGTACACTGTGGTTCCTTCAGAGGGCTTTAAGGCTGAGGGATTGTAAACTTGGTTATCTGAAACTGAACAGTGTTCTTTGTAAGCTATTACTCTTAAATGTTCTATTTTTGTTGTGATGTGGATAACTGAGTAGATGGGCAGCTTCAACGATTAATATTTTTTTATAGTTGCAATATTTAAATATGATTTCCCTTGAAATGTATAAAGTGTAATTTTCAATGAGTACAGTACTCCATATCCTAAAGGGCATACAGTAGATGTTTCCTTGTATTGTCAAATAGAATTTCTGTTCCTCAGGCAGCAGTGTTAGACTTCTAAGTACGGTATGACATTTTTTTTATTTTAGTGGTAATACTAATTTATTGTACAAATGTGATTCTGTATATGATTAGATTTGAATGGTATCAAACATTTGGAAAGTTTAAAGTTAGAAATATTTAAATTCTTTTTGTTACTTGTGTAGGATGGTAATCTGTGTACAGTATAATGCTGAATATAATTTTAAAACTTGTTTTAGATATAATTTTTTAAACTGACATGTTGCTCCATAGATTTGTGCTATATGGGTTGGGGTAAGAACATGAAAGATATCCACGTGTATGCATCGTGTGACAAAAGCACTGCTATTCCCAGGAGGGGTGATTAAATGTGTGACATTACGACGATGTTTGATATTGTAAACATTTACCGTTCACCTCAGTATGTTCATGCCACACTCACTTGAGGCGTAAATTCTAATTCAGACATTTAGAGCATGAACTTAAACAAAAACTGCTTGTTCCCATGGCTTTACTTCCCATGTAAAGATGGTCTCTATGAGATGGAAGAAAAAAAAGTATGAAAAAGGACAGATGACCAAAAATTATTTGTAGCTCTGTGTGTGCTCCAGAAGTGTGTCCTTGGTGGGGAAAAAAGCTAAATATTTTCAAAGTGTTTTAAGTTAAAAAGTGCTGTTTTAAGCTCCCCACATGTTGTACATGCGTTGAGAGTAAATGTAACTCTGCTGTTAGCCAGGGAGGGTACGCTGTACGTGTCCCTGCCCTGAATCCTCTGGTTCTGATTTCATCACCTCTCTGTCAGTGTGAGAGGTCTCTGTATTTGAAGATGTCATGGAGAACACTGATACTGGGATGCCGACATGCTTTGATGAAAACCAATAAAAACAATACCCTGTGTATGCGTACGTATGGAGGTGTTCTTTTACTGGACTCAGACTGCCTAACGGTTAACAGTACATACACTGTGACACGCTATAAGATGTCTATACAGACAGATGTGAGGTTGCGTTTTATCAAGTTTAAGAATGATTATAATTTTGCAGTTGTCTTCATTAATTGCTTAAACAATATATAAAAATTTCCAGTCATGCAAAGTTTCAGAAAAAAAGTCACATTGTCTTTAAAGTAGAGAATGTATTAAAGACAGGTGTCATTATTACTGCATCATTTTGATGACGAATAAAATTGATGGACTGGTGCAGAAATTTTAAATAAAAAAAATATATACTTGATAAACAAGAGTATTAAGTTTGTAGTACTTAATTACGAAGTCTTAACTGTATGTCTAATAAAGAAATGGGATTTAAACAGACTTTAATTAACTCACCCACCATTGTTGTGTACCAAACCTGCCAATTTCACAGTCTGATAAATTGCACATTTCAGGTGGTTTTTGAACTTCTGAGGGTTGTTGGTGTTGCTTTTTGCTCTTCTTTAAACTGTCTTGGATAAATGACTCATATTTCATTAAGCCCTTCAAGTTTTGTCTAATTAGTTTTATAAAATTAACATTTTGTTTTCACTATTGGTTTTAATGATTTGTTATTTAAATTTCCTCTTTTGCGGCACTATAATTGTAGTAGTCATTGTAACATTTTATGTGCACATAAAGAGAAACTTTTAATTGTGCTTTGCTGTGTATTTAAATTTGTAATATAAGAATTTATTCATTTCAGAAATAAAAAAGACATCACTATTTTTTTAAATGTAGCTTTTGTAATGGGCTTGCTTGCTGCTCTTCGATTTTGTGACAACAAAAACAAACAAAAAAAAAACCCTAAATCCCATTTCCTCACTCTAGTGACATCTGGCTTACTGAAATATACAACTGAGGAGTCCTATATATTATAAATTGCAATAAGTTATTTGGAATGTATTTGTAAGTGTAACAGCCCTATTGGATAACTTGGGTACAGAACCTTCAGTTTGCTTGTGAGATATTTGCTCCGTATTGGTGGATCAACTGGTGGGCATGAACTAAAAAACTGTCATCTATACAAATATTACTTGCCTTATATACAGTAGTAATACTTGCACAGCATTCCACTGTAAATGTTTTTTTTAAATATACATATTTAAATTTGTGTCGTCTATCTGTAAGTTTTTCTTAATTGAATACTGAATATGCAATTGTTTAAAGTATTGCAAAAGCTAAAATTTTGAAAGCTTACTGAATGCCCATTATGTAATGTTTAAGATGTCAATTAATGTTAAATTTATTTTAAATAAAGTGGGGAGTGTTGAATAAAGTCTTTGTTTTTCAGTGTATAAACCACGGGCTATACACATACCTAAGGATTTTTTTTGTATAGTCCTTTTTATAGGATTTTATACTTTACACCTGAGAAGAAGTCATCATAAAGACACTCATCTGTCAACGTTTGTGATTTCAGAATGTGTGTCATAATTTAAGAAACACTTGACTGAGCACCTGAAAAAAGTGATTTGAAAAGATCTTGTTGGTCAAAACAGGCATTCTGCAAAAAAGCCTTATGAGCCTGTCATGTTGTGCACTTGTTAGGGTGAGGGTCATCACCTCTGCAGTGTGACACAAGGCAGCACGAATAACACACTTGTGAAGACAGTACAGATTACTGCTGTCAGTTGACTGACATATTCTTAAAATATGTCCATTGCAGCAAATGCAAATAGCTGTTTCCACAGCAAAGACAAAAAGTACCTGACAAATGAACTGTAGAAATGTGAGTTTGCAATAATGGCAAAGGCAAAAGGTGGCCAGTTACACTCAAGCTGAGAAGGTGGCCACCCCCTTTAGGACATTTTTTTTTTTTTCGTATTGCATGAGGATTTTCTTCAGGTTTTCTATTTTTAGTATTGCCACGCACGTTATGAACATTGCTGAATTCATTCCCATTCAGTCTAAGACGTGGAATGCATGCATTGGAACTTGCAACAAGCAAGGTAGAGGAGGGTTAAACCAATGATTGGTTATGTGTGTGGGCTGCACAGTGGTTTAGGTTTAGTGGTTTTTGCTCTTGTGTCTTCATACTACAGCTTCTAAGCTGTGCTAAATTGCATTCAGATTACAAAAGCAGTTCACAAAGGGCTGAGGTTGCTGCAACTCTCACTGGGTCAGTAAATTACATTATGTACAACCACATGTAAATATTACCTGTATATGATGGCTGGCATCAACAAATACTTAGTCTGAATTGCTGCTGGTAAATACACATTTTAAAGTAATATCACACCATTAACTGTCATGGTTACAGATGTAAATTGATCAGAATGAAATATTTGGCATCTACATAAATGAGTTAAACCTAAACAATATTAAATGAATATTCATCAAGTAAATAAGAAGAATGTTGCAGCATTAAGGTTATTTAATTGCAGCTGTATTAGTAACCATCAAACTTGTATGACATAAAAACAGCACACTTCCTAAACATTAACATTTTTTCTTCCTTACTAAAGGAATGGGTTGAAGAATGCAGTTACTATGTGAATAATCAACTGTCTTGTTCTGCTTAATGCTGTGACCTCACAACTGGGTCTGAGAAATGGAACAGTACTTCTGTGCTGAGGTGAGGAGTCATCATGGAAACCAAAGCACTTTTTTTCTCATCCAATCAGCAGAGAAATGCAAGGTCGCTTTTCCGGCATCCCTTGTAGCAACAAACATTGGTGAGGACCTGGTTCAAGTCCCGTCTGCCTGTGTCTGGTTCGGTTCTTGTAGCAGAAAAACTTTTCTGGTCTTCGTACCCAACATCTGCACAACAAAGACAGATGACAACCAGCATTCAGACTTCAAGCTTAATGTTACAATTTTCATTTTGATATTTGAAGTGATACAGATTACACAAATGGTCTGTCAATGCTTTTCGGCACAGTATAATTGTTAAATGTAACATAAAACTCCTTTTCGTTAGTATATCCCTTTCCTGTCTTAGTGTTGCTTATAATAATCATTTTAGTTCTTATACACAATTTTTATGATGCAGATGAGATGAATACAAAATGTTACTTTATCATAAACTTGCATACTCATCAATGGTGATGAAGGTTAAATGGACTCTTGTGATGGAACATGCAGACCGTATTTGGTGTTCAGTTTACTTTAATGACTATAGCAAAAACTTAATTGTGTTTGGATATTCAGTTAAGCATGACTGGCACCGGTAACATATCAAATAATGCAATGAGACAGAAACTATTTCCATGAATCTACCAGGCCTTCCTTATTTAGGGAATAAGGAAGAAGCATCATATAATAATGCATGCTTTTCTGGTCTTGACCTTAGTATTTCAATTGAATTGTTCCAGTGTATTACACTGAACAGTTGTGGACAAAAATACTGGCACCCCTGCAATTTTTTCAGATAATGCACCAATACTTCCACAAAAATGTTGACATAAATGTTTTGGTATATATATATATATATATACACTGCTCAAAAAAATTAAAGGAACACTTTGAAAACACATCAGATCTCAATGGGAAA
>JABJVR010040324.1:528-29319 GCA_025773905.1 Chitala chitala
CAAAATCTGAGTCTGCAGCATGGTTATCCAGGCCCTTCACGTGACCCTCAGCCACTGTGTCCCCAAACATCCCCCCTTCCTCTGATCAGCTGGGATGTAATGGTGAGGTCAGTGGGTCAGGGCTACAGGCCTTCCCATGGGTGGGTGGGGGGTTATGGCTTAATGATGAGAAGTCCCCCCCCACGCTATTCAGTTCCACTCAGTTGCCCCTCTCCTGAGACTGCTCTGAGTGTGTCATGTCGAGATAAAAGCCGCACCATGGGGACAGACTTGGCTTCCCTGGGGGCCGGCTTGAGTTTGTTGAAGTATTTTCCTCAACAAAAACCCTTGTCTTTACTTAAGGAGTCTTGTGACCGACTAGCTAGCATTGACTGCAAAAAGCACTTCTCTGTTCGTCTCCAGGCTCTTGCAGTTCTTCTTCAGTGCTACGTCACTAACATGCAGAATGCTGAAACAAGAACACCGGTTTAAGGCAGGCCTTTGTGCCCTTGTCAACGCTTTATAAAGCTACTGTCAGCTAAAAGCCACAAATAAGCCAGCTTCAGAGCTATGGCATGTTGCGTGCCTTTCCCAAGATGGCTACATTTCCTTTTGTTGGCACATCGTTGCCTTTTCACAGAATTGAACAGGTGGACTAAGGTTTCAAGGCCAGTGCCACACTTCAAAGGAAAGCATAGGGTGGAGAAGTAGGGAGAATCCAGGAAGCCCTCACATCCTGCTTCAACACTTCTGCTCAAAATACAAGGAAATGCCCTTTAGGAATGCATCGATGTGCTCCAGCCATGAAAGTTGTTCCTTAACATTGAAATGGTCATCTCAGGATCTCAGAGCCAGCCAAAGAAGCATGGTACCAACCTAGACATCTAATCCTCCGCCCAGATTTGGACAATAGCTAAGCATCTGTAGCTCCATTAACCCATGCATTTTAGTAAGGGCTTTCTCAGTTCTTTCATGTAGTGCTCATTCTAACATGGGAGGTTATCATGACGACATCATGGAAAAAGTTAAAACCCAAAAACAAAGGGCTGCACAAACAGCTGTGCCCGCTGTGGAGTCCTGCACCGAGCTGAACTCTCTGTCTAGACAGACGTACAGGCAGGGATTAAGCTTTGCTTGAATTTGCTTAAGGTTGCCTCAAGACACAATCTTTGTTTGCTGTCGTAGTAGGAGCATCTCTGACATTATAGTGAAGCCCCCGAGATAAAACAGCACTGAGCACTTCATGATTAGAATAATAATATCCAAGATAAGAAAACCAAGATGGCTGGTTACGGTATTCTCATACGGTTCACGCAGGTTTGAAGAGCGCACGCATTTCACATGAAAGAGTAATGTCAAAATCACCCACTTGTTTCAAAGTAAACTGAAAACATCTGAAAAACATACAATATATATCAAGGATTTTGAGGTAGTAGTGAGTTGAAGAGGAGAAGTGAGGGGCAGAAAGTATGATCACTTGAGCGTAACACTCACTAAAGGGAATCGGAGGAGAAGGGAGGAAGCCGTGACCTTGGAGAACTGCAGAAAGGGGGAGTGACGGACGGATGAGCTGATCACCCTGGTCAGTGAGTGAAGAGGAGTGATGGGCTAATTACAGGCCTCGTGCTCCTGTCTCCCACGCTGCCCTGACACCTCCCCTCTGCCCTGTGTCAGCTGCACCTGGTCCCCCCCTCCCGTTTGCAGTTATATAATGGTACTAATGAGCCAGGCAGTGAAAGGGGAGAAGAGAGACAAGAGAGCATCTCCACTCCTGATTCCTCATTGTTCAGCTCTGACTGCATTAATGTCCGGTGGGGGGTGGAGGTATAGTGATTGGGCAAAAAAGCAGCAAGAAAGAGTACTGAAGGTGCAGGAATGTTCAAAGTCTGAAGTTCATGTACAATGATGACACAGATGTGTTACATGCTGAAAAGGTTTAGGAAATAACACAGGTAATAACATTAGCTGAACACATAATATGGGCAGACCCTCATACACCTGTACAAATAGGAACACGCCTGCGCACATGCACACACACACACACACACACATAAACACTCAACTGATCACTCCAAGCGTGATGGATGAATATGACTCCAACCACTGCACTTCTGCACTTGCCAGAACAGACTTGTCAACCAACCATGAGCAAAGAAATGGGACAAGACAGGCTTGACTCTCATAATCTAGTATCCAAGACAGCAAGTCGTGTAGCACTCTGCCTTCTCTGCACATCTATGACATTGCAGTGTAGTACAGCGGGGTTAGCCCCCAGAGACCCCTTAGACAGCAGAGGGAAAAGGTGCCCCATGTTCAGCAGCTGATGACATCTCCGAAAGCCATGTCATACATCCACTGGACCATGATCTCCAGGGACCTCCTGTTTTCCCACCAGAATTTAGAACAGTCCTACTGCAAATTACACTTTCCCAACTGTACCTGGAGCAGGTTTGCTAATGCCTCTCAAACATTACACATTCTCAGAACTTACAAAGCGCTCACGACAAATTAAGCACAGCATACGTATACAGTATGAGAATCTCTAAGACATCAGTTGGGCATAAAATGTGCTTACATTGTCAAGGATGTGGTCATCTAAAGTATCAGGTGATCCTCTTGGGGTTAAACTAGTTTGCCGTATAGACGTGTTCACAGCAGAATACCACTCCAGTGTCAGAAAGGGAGAGTGTGATGGTAGGTGTCAGCACAGCTGTCAGGGTGGGGAGACTTGCCTAAATTAATTCCGCAGACAGCAATGACAACATCTCCCAGAGGACCCCAGCGCAACTGAAGTGTAAAATACAGCATCAAGCATGTCTACATTTTTCACTGGCATAATGAAATTTTCAAAATGTTCCCAGTGCAAATGACCTGGACAGCTGGAATTTCTTAACTATTTAACTGTTTCCAGACAGACCATAACTCACCTCAGTTAAAGTCTTGGTTTCAGTTCAACACAGCACAGTTAAAAAGGACACCCAGTCTAGTACCTCTACTTTCCTGCCACAGTCCAAAAGTTCATAAGAAGTCATCACAATTTCAAACCACAGACAACTCATGATTGTAATATTTTTCTGCTACAATGGTGTTATTTATTGAAGAAAAGCATATGAAATATAAAAATAACACCAGGAAGTCTGAAGACCCTAGTTATGACTATTGCTGTCAATGCAGCAGTTCTAAGGGTACTTTCACACGTGCCTTTAGTCTGGCTGAATCGAACTCTGGCTGGTTTTCCCTGTTGGTGCGGTTCTTCTAGGCAGGTCTGAACACAGCAATCACACTCGGGTGCAGACCAAAACAACTGCACCAAGACCCTTCACTGGATGTGGACTCGGTCCGGTCTCAAACAACCTCTGGAGTGGTTTGTTTGTGGTGAGAATGTGATACTACCTCGATCTTGACCAACTACAAGAAGTATGCTGCAAGTTATAGCTAAGCGGCTCAAATAACCAGGTGCACTTTTCATGTTGGGATACAGCAGAGCTATTGTGAACAGCTGAAACATCGAGCACTTGTAATAAGCAGGACAATGAATCGTTTTTTAACCTGGACTAGCAACGAAGTGCAAACACACCCTCTGGTGCTGCTGCTCCTGTTGGTGAACTGTAGGCCTTTTCTGTGGTATATCATGATGGCTGCAACAGATTGCAGAATAGACTCACATTTCAATGATTTTCCAGTTACATTCAGTACATTAAACCCAAGCCTGCAGAGGTCAAAACAGCCTGCTGTACAGACAAAAAAACACTGGAAAATCAGCGGAAAAAAAAAACACAGTAATGATGCAATGGAGTGTTTGTAACAACTTGTCAAACATTCTAATACCCAATCTGCATTCGTATTCTGAGGACATTCAGCAGAGCATACTGCACACATTATTGCTTTTCAGTCTTGCTGAAGATATAAAACAAGATAATTTGGCAGGGAATCATTCACTGAACAAGGTACTTTAGACAGAATGAGGGTACGAAGAAACTGATTTGAATGCATGACATACGGAACGACGGCACTCATTGGAAACACGGTATTCCATGACTATTTATAACTGCATTTAATGTGGATCCTTGTTTTTCATAACTATGCAGTTAGTTCGACCTTGGCTTGGACATTTAGTTCAGCTTTCATCCAAAAGCACTCAGACAGAGAGAGAAAATTGTAATGTGAAGGCAGACTCTCCTGTGCAAAAACATCTCTCACAGGAATAAAATGATCTACTTTGGGAGTTACGCCAGTCTGCACCTTCGCTCTAAAGAACTTCTAGTCATCGAAAACAGCAAGCTGAAAAGCACTTAATGCTTCAGCTAGCCCATGGACACAACAGCAGTCCAAAGTGCTTGCAGTCCTGTTCTCTACCAGGTCATGGCCAATGTAATTGACGTGTGCTGTCTTCTTGTTTTATCAAAACATAATTCCTGTTGTTCCCATTTACAGCCAAGCCGTCTGCCAAGTACACCCAGGTTGTTAATTATCCCCTGCCTGCCATCCCACAAATCTTTAAGCAACAAGGCAAATGAACCTAATTAGCCTCTTATCATTACAGTAGTAAACAGACACAGGAAATTATCAATGGTAGTGCATGCCCCATCCACCAGATTGTTCTTATAGGTGTCAGTGGACAGTCTTTCAGTTAGTGTCCTAAATTTTCTGAGAAGTTAAAGCAGCCAAATAGCTGCATAGTTATTTAGGTAATGTGCGCTTCTTCTGCCTTTGTTTTTCATGACTGAAATTAAAGTTTAGTTTATTAGGCTCTGCAATGTCATCTGTTCGACAACGCGGTTTGTTACCAGTTAAGGGCAGAAATAAGAATTACCCTAAGTGGCACTTTACTGGAATGTGTTAAGACAGTTTGTTTACTAAATGATCAGTGTTCAGTCTGTTTACTGAATGGTCAGTGTTCAGTGACAACTAAGAGAGAGGAACTGAGCATAGTACTGTCCAAGATTAGCAAAGGCCTGAGGAAATTACAACAAGCCAATGCTTAAGACCATGGCTGTGTGTACAACGATGTACTACATACTATGCACTTAGACAAAAAGGAAGTATTCTTCTGACAGCTTTCTAAATATGTAATTCAAATAAGTATGAAACATTTCTGACCTACTACGAATGATGCAATAACTCCCCAAAAAGCTCAAATGGTCTGGCAGTCACTGAGTGGAACATGTAGCTGAACCTCAGTTATGGCCGTTGTGACTAGTAATTTCAGTCATCGTGATCTCTACAGTAAAACGTTTTTTAGATGAGCTAATTTAACTCTGAAAATAAATGTAAATAAATTTTCCATGTAGACGTCACCCACACAAGAGTTGCAGCCAACCAACAGCTAGTTAATGCTTTTCAAGTTGTTTATGGTTTGATAAGGACAAACCAATCACAGTGAGCACTACCAGCCATAAAGTGGAGCTACAAAATGCCATGTTACTTTAAACTGTGTAAAGAAAATATTTAGAAAATGAATTTGAACTTAGGTTTGACATTGAATACAAACAACACCAAAACTAAACCAGGTCTCTTATGCCACGATACAATCCAAACTGAGAGATTTTCTAAACATTACTTACTACAATACCACATCAGGTTGACACATTGACCACTGATCACCGAACTTTGATGTGGTAACAAACACGCCTTCCCTGAAACTTTGGCATTACAGCATCAAACAGTGCCCAGTGTTGGCACACTTAGAATTTTGGCTCGATGTATATCATCCAAGCACTTTTTACATACTAATTTATGCATATTATGGTTTCAGACAAATTTTACCATAACTGCTTTGTTAGCATACTGTTTAGGGTGGGAGCACACAGCTCAAGACACACTCTTCTTGTCTTCCCAGAGTACCATTATGTACTGAGGCTGAGGACTGTCTGCCCTGTGGCCATGTCAATGGGCCCAAGAGACATGCAAAATGAAAGAGAGATAAAAATAAGTGAAAGAAAACGAAGACAAAAAAGCTAAAGTATGCCTGGCTGCTGAATGCATATGCATGGGTGAAAACCTTTGACTTGTGCCTTTGTTTTTTAGAAATGCTAGCTGTAAATGGCCATGTACACCGCCAAGTACAAGCCACATATTGCTTTTCCACTGGTTTGGCCATTCAAGAGGCTTCTCCACAGATCAAACACTGCTCAGAAAAAGGCACCACTTAACTCACCGATGTGCCACTATGCGCAGTACTCCAGCCGTAACACAAACAGACAGTGACACAACTGCACACAGCTTTTTAACGCTGAAGAGTCTGTTGTGTCGTTTACATTTCTCCACATCCTTTATGTGATGATATGCATTGGTATTTATTTGCTACATATAGACATATATCATCATTGTTTTGCTAAAAGGAACACCCGTGTGTGTGGTAATTTACTGGCTACTCCCCGAAACACCTTTTGTTCCTGATTCACCCTCTTAAGTTGCAGTGAACTTTCCTCTCATTCCAAACAGCTAAACGTGCCTGCGCCTCACTACTATGTTAATTGTACTGTATACAATTAATAACATAAGAACATTTAAAGTGTATAAAATAATTTAAAGCATGCATTTTATGGGAGGCCCCACTAAAAAAGATAATTAGTTTTATAAACATAAGTAATTATTTGTTGTAATTGTGTTAACACTTCTGTTTCTTCTGATACAATTTAAATGTTTTCACAAGTAGGAAGATACTGCCACCCAGATAAAGGGAATTAAACATGTATAGATACATGTATGTCTTTGCAGAAAGACAGACACTCAGGATCAGGCAACCTTTATGTCTAACTATTGGCTCAGGAAATGATGTAATTTTCAAGGATGGGTGGGAGATTTTTTGCTGGGGATGAAATGGTAATTACCACCTTGTTATAACAATGTTCCCAAGAACAGGAGAGGCTTCAGGCCTACAAAAAACTCAACAGCTCTTCTTTCAATATAACTCAGCTCTGAATGCCATTGTCTTTATACTCTGAGGCAGATAAATAAATGATAATTGACAGATTACTTTAAAGCCCAATGTGATACTTCTGCTTAAACTACACTATATGAAGTTAAAAGCAGTTAAAAGCTTTAAATAAAAATAAATTTTTCTTCAAGTCTGTTTCAGTTAAATATTTTATTGCCACAACCCACCTACTCTCTGGTAACAGTAATAATGGAATTCAGGCAAGCTAAGAAAAACCTGACATTTAAAAATTTGCCTATTGGTATATTTTGTATTAACTTCTATTATTAAAATCAAGTCTCACCCACAGGCCTGGGCAATGCAGGTGTTCTTTGAGCGTTCGCAGATGGTATCGGTGTGCGGAAGGACCGAAACTAGCGGCAGGATTATGTGGGCACAGGGTCCCAAACAAATCTTGTTAGTTGCCTCCTAGACTTGGTAAATGAGAAACCCAACTAAAACCGCAATTCGAAATCACAGGCCAGCTGAAAGAACGATGCTGTACGCGTATGTACAATATAAAACTCAGCAAGCGCAATACGAAAACGTGACACTGAGCCGTGGCTGCATTTCAAGGGCAGTTTGACAAGTTGTCAGTTTATATATCACAGCACAATGTCCAGAAGCTACGCAGACTGTAAAGACAAAAGCCTCAAACACGACTGCACACAGATTGTAAAACCCATAACCCAGAACTTGGACAAAGCCCAAGATCCCGGGTAGACACGATGGGATATTACCATCTGTTCATTTTGATTATCTATGAAGTCCCGAAAAAAAAAATGCTGGCTTCACTGGAAGGAACAATTCTTTTCACTTTCAAACCATTCATACATAAAACAAGGCTCGACTTACCTGAGGTATCCCACATGTTCAGTTCAATCCTTTGTTTGTCGATCTCGAAGCTGGCCGTGTAGTTTTCAAAGACCGTTGGAACGTAATTCTGGAAAAATAATTATGTTGTACACCATTAAATCTTTGTCCGTAGTGGTAACAAAATACATTCAAGATTTTTACTTTTTTATCGAAAATCACCACGGACACCGGTTCCATCTCACTCAGCCAACAGTCCAGTATTAGCCTACAATGACGGGCTTTTTGTGTTTTATTTCATACGCAATAGAGAGATAACATGATGTTGAGACCTATTCATTATAAAGCAATTTCATTAAAATTGTTTATAATTACCGATAAGTTCAAAACAAGTTAACAATCATGCTAGAGTTAAGTTAAATGTTTAGTTTATCCAAGTAACTTGTTGTTACATTAATATTTTCAAATTATTGTCGCGTTCTCATTTACATTATTTTAGACGTTTTCACAAATATGCACAGCAGGTGTATGCCTGAACGTTGCAGATATCCAGGACACAGATGTAAGGATGCTGCGATACTATAACCCAGTTTCACGGGTGCAAGCAGGTGCGTACCTTACACATTGTCTACGGATATCAGCCTGAAACTTGGATTTCGAGAAAGTGTCGAAATCTAACGATGAGTTACGCTTGATTAGGAAGGTCTTATCATGAAATTAGATGTTAGACTGATCATAATATCATAATGTCATTAGTCTACATTTTTAAAACCATATATAGTTTTTATGCGTTTTGTGTGTATACATTTGGTCCTCGAGCTACAGGAGAATCGTTGAGATATTTTGAACAGCAGGACAATTAAGCTCTTTTCCTAAAGTTGCGTTTTCTGATGTATTGTGCCATAGTTAGAAAAAATGCAATCAGAAAACATTTAACGTGTTATTTGTTCATTAAATCTGAGGAAAAAACTAAAAGACGTAAGAAACACTTGCCTCTGGGTAGGAATCCTTTGCGAATACATGTAACAAGGCTGTTTTGCCACATTGAGTGTCTCCGACCACCACAACCTTGCAACGGCTTCCTTTACTCTCCATGGTGCTTTGTCAGTATCCAATCTTAACACGATACAGTCTCCTCATTTAGGGTTCAGCACAGTTTAGACAAAAGTAAAAAAATATATATATATGAGTGCAAAGACACGCGCAGCGTCTGCCGCGCACTCCGCGGTTCTTTCACTCTATGCTCCCTTCTGTCGCTTTGTGCCTCGTTCTCCCTGAATTGCAAAGCCTTCAGTCTCCGGTTCCCACGGTGACACTCTTATTCACTGTGCGGCTGCATACTCACTGCCCTTGCATACCGTTTAATTTACAGCAAACTTTTTTTCTCTCTGTTCAGCCCCACCCAGGAGCTATAACCTCCCACTGACAAACTGTGCGGTCCTGATATTTTACTTAATTAAAATATTGGAATAAAAATCAATAGAAAAAAAAAATTAGTATTAACATTAAATGAAGTATAACAACATTTTAATATAATTTAATAATATTGTGGACATAATATCTCTTTTCTGGAGTCATTGTCATAAAACGTCTCCAGAAAGGTCTTTGGTTACGACACAGAAATAGACTGAGGTAATCTGAATATTTATAATATCAGTTAATTAAACAATAAAGGGGGAACGAGATGATTGGTAGTTCTACAATAGTGCTCATTTCAGACAGTTTTTCTACTAAAAAAGTGGAAGTATAAAAAGACATACTGCATAAAAAAAAAAGTACTTCACGCAAATTTTTACATTTTTATTATTTACACTTTTTTGGAATGCACTCGCAATGATCAGTACCAATCCGTTGTTCTGTTCTTGCTGCCTACTCGTTTATATTTTTGCCTTCGTAAAATGATTCCTCTAGTTTTCGTCGTGTGTTCTGAGTTGTGTAATCAAAACACTTTTGTAAAAGCCATCTAGTAGTAACATGAATTTAAATAAAACGTTTTCTACGGAAGCCAGAGTCAAACCAGTTCGGATTGTTTTTTTTTTCCTGTTTGCAAAAAACGTGAATGACGGTGTAGCGCAACTATGCAGCTCACCGGACTTTTTTTCTAACCGCTTACATGCACTTATTGCCATACACTTTATGTAGCATTAGTCAAACACGCAAAAATGAACGCCAGTATAACACCTCGAAACGAGTTCTTAATATAGTAAAACGTTTGCAAGCAGTCGCGATTTTTATAACTTACTTTTGTCATCTTTCACATAACTGGTTTTGTTTTTTCTTCTTAATTGACAGTCCATGACAACATCGTTTCAGTTTATGACAACATACTGTTAGGTTCATGACAAAATACTTTCGTCTTACATCTGAAAAAACACAACAGCGCACTGTCTCCATCTAGAGTCTGAATTGCATCTTTTTAAAAACCATGTCAAAAGTCAAGAGCGGTGAGACAGCGTGTGCAAGTTGTACTATCATAAAAATATTATGCTGCATGAATTTTTATTGCGTCAAACAGTGTGTTTCTTCAGATTTAAAATATTAACTACGTTTCTATTTTTACTGTACACACATTCCTTGTAATCAAGGATTAAACAGTATTCTGACTCAGGGCCGCCACAGCGGAGTGCAAACCTTGGACAATTCTGTGACCGAAAGAAGCCCTCAAACAAAACAGAATAATATTTTGACATAACATTATATATTTAACGGGGCCCAAAACGACTAGTGGCAGTTGTCCATACTGCAAGCAATTTAAGTATTTCACTTAATTCAGTGGGTTGTTGTCTCACACCTCTGGAATTATGAGTTCCATTTAAGACACAGCCTTGTTTGTGTGTTTATATGTTTTTTCTGTGTCACTATCTTGAAGGCACTTTGCTTTCGTCTGTGTAAAGATGACTGGTCCAGATGGGCTGGTGTCACTAAATTGTGCCTGTACAGTGTGTGCTCAAGGACAGACAGGTGTCCAATCAAGAGAATATCTATCATCATTTTACCTTTTATATATATATATATATATATATATGGTAAAATGATTTTGTTATGTACTTGCCATTTGTGTTTTGTCATGTACTTGCTTGTTTTGGCCTGTGAGTATAATTGCAAAATATCTTATATTTTGGTAGCACATACAGCATTTGTATTGTATATAATTTGTATCACATTTCACATTTTTCATTCACTCATTCATTCATTTTCCAAAGCTGTTGCCCCTGCACTTTCTTCCAGAATGATAGGTCATATGCTGATTGGGTTTTCACTTATTCACTGAGCTGACAATGGAGAATGGATGGCACTATCATTCCAAAGGTACCCCTCCCAGAAGTGAAATAAAAAAGCACTAAGTGGAAAGATCCCCTCAAACCATTGAGTTGCAATTTAGCATTAGCCTCACCCTTGAAAGAAGGCAAATGTATAGAAACTGGGAGGAAAACATACCCTACATGAGAACCATCAGAAACAACAAACAGAAGCAGTTTGCTTTTCATGATGGATGGTTCATGTCATTGTATTTACTCGCTGCTCACTTTATCTCAGTCTTTTCAATGAGAGTCAAAACCAGTGTAATATGTGCTATAGAATGTTAGACTATGCCTTTTTAGTTTTATATCTTTTTATGTAGAAATCTTGATCTCCAACTGGCCATATATTTTTTTCTTGGATCACTCCCCCCAAATTTATAAAATGTAATTTCACATAGGACATTTACTCTTCTTCCAAAAAAGCCATTTGTATTTTGTCATGTACTTGCTTGTTTTAGCCTGTGAGCACTACAACACCTACGTATGCTTCAGTGAGTATCTTTCTAACTTATTTTTTCTGTTTTTGTGACTTTCCATTTAGATCTTTTAAAAATTAAACCAACGGCAATGGGGACAGGTAGTTTCCTTATTGAATGTGTTTTTAGATTTAACATTTCTGACAGTGCCTTGTGGTGGGTTGGCGCCCCGCCCTGGGTGTCCCCTGCTCTGCACCCTATGTGTTCTAGGATGGACTCCAGGCTTCCTCGTGACCCTTAACAGGATGAAGCGGTATAGAAGATGACTTACTGACTGACTACTGACAACTGCATATTCCCTGTTATGCTTACACCCATTGCCAATGGGCAGCCAGTTGACCTAGGGACCCCAGAGGTTTTTTTTCTCCACACTGTGGAGTTTTTGGTTCCTCTCCTCCATTGTTGTCTGGCTTTATCTTTAACCTCAATCTACATCAATATAGGTTGCTGCTAATTATATATTATCTGTATATTATCTATATTATCAATCTATCTATATCAGTTAGCCTGCTGCTAATTCTATATTATCTGGACAGTCACATTTCTTTCTGTAAAGTGCTTTCAGACTAATTGTTGTGAAAGGCACTATATCAAAATTAATTGAAACTGAAAGTAGGTTGGTTATTTATGGAAAAAATCACTTTGCACAGGTTGATAAACATTTATTCATTTTCCATACCACTTCTCCTGTTAAGTGTTGTGGGAATCCTGGAGTCCATCCCAGAGGACACCAACCCACTGCAGGACACACACTGGGAAATTTGGAGACACCAATCAACCTAATCTGCATGTTTTAGGACTGTAGAAGGAAACCAGAGAACCTAGAGAAAACCCACCACACACAGGGAGAACATGCAAACTCCACACACACAAACCCAAGGCAGGGATCAAACCCCAGGCCCAGAAGTGCGAGGCGACAGTGCTAACCACCACGCCACCGTGCCACCTAGTTCCTACATATAGAACAGAATTCAAAATACAACGATGCCTCGACTTGTATTACTTCAAGTTGCAACACTTCAGACAAGTCCCATATGAAATGCAGAAGCGGTCACGTTCTGGCTGAGTGTGCTTGTTTTGTGGCTACACCCCCTCATCCTCCTGTCTGTTTCTTGTTCCCTTGTCAGTTTTTGTGAGAGTGTGCATGTGTCATGAATTAGGTAGGCTAAGGCAAGGTCCAAATGCAGAGAAGGAGATTCATTAAGGAACTGAACTAAACAGGACAAAGCAAAAACCATACACAAGGTGTTCCAAAGGATAAACAAAGTGGACAGGTGTGGTTAAGGGCATGGGCTGTGGAACCAGGATGGAGTGACATTGTACAAGGGGTCTAGGTGAGTTTGTGGTAGAACCAGGACCAGGGGCAGGCATGGTTTTGACAGCACAAGACAGGAGGACTGGTCGCTCTAAAATATGGGTGGCACAATTCACAGCAGGGACCTGGGACAGTATGGACAGGCGGGTCTGTATTGTACATGATACATGGACTGGAGGCCTTGGTGTCGGGGTTGCTGCTGTCACTACGAGGTGGTGCCACTGGGTCTGAGTGGTTCAGGTGATTCCACCCAGTTTCCCACTCTGAGCCATCTGGGCGCTGCAGTGGACAAGGGGGACAGTCATCACAGTTATCTGAGTGGCGATGACTACTAATACAGCTCACTCCATCTGACGGGCAACCTCTACCCATTCAGGTGACAATGGAGCTGTATAGTTAGTGTCATCCTACTGAAGGTCACTGTCTGCCTCAGAGCTTGAAAGCAGATCCATATGAATAGATGGCAGTATCTTGGGCTCAAGGCTAACTGCACCCAATCAAAGGGTCCCCGCAGACTCCCTGCTTTTGTGCATCATGATGAAAATGTCCAGATTGGTGTAAAATCTGAAAACGACATTTTGGGATTCATCAAGGATCTTTGCTGTCTTCTTGCCCATTCAGCAGCCTCCCCTATTCAGGCATTGATGGCAAAGGCAATCTTGCCCTTTTTTGTCTTGCACTGGCTGGGGTACATGTCAAAACAATCAAAATGCCCATTGACGAAAGTATCCAGGCACTCTGGGGCACCATCAAACATGGCAGGATTAGTAGGCTTAATAGCCCTCCCTCTCATTGGACCTCATTTCATCTAGGCCAGTTGTTCTGTCACAAATGAGGTAGGCTGAGGCGAGGTCCAAATGCAGAGAAGGAGATTGATTAAGGAACTGAAGAGAACAAAGCAAAAACAATACACAAAGTGTATTATTAACATAGACCTGTAGCTTGACCATTCAGTACAACACTACTCAACAACCAGCAACATACTAACACAAAGGGAGAGCTTAAATAGGGATATTAATGAGACATAACTGGGAGGTACTAACACACTTAGGAAGTAACACTAGATACAAAGGAGGAAATAGCAACATCCAGAGGACATGGGAGGAACAACACGCAGAGACATGGCAGCATGTGTGGGCTACTTCTTGGTGTTTCATTAAAGATTTTGGTGTTCTTTGTTTTTACCTCGTATTGATGTTGTGTTAGTGTGCTTAACTTGTGCTTGTTCTTCCTAGTGTATTTTGGTTTTGTTGCTCTTCAGTGCTCTGTTGTTTTCCAGTGCTCTCTGTTAAGCTTGGATAGCCTTCATGTTCATTGTTTGTGTCCCTCATCATTTGTGTTCTTGGTCCTGCTTTTTGTGAATAAACGCTCTCTGAAAATAGACCTTCCCCTGTCTCCTGGCACGCCCTACCTGCTATAATCCTTGTGTCCACCAGGTGTCACCCTTCCTTCCGTTCTTCCCTGCCTGATTAGTCTTCCTTATGTGTTCTCAGCCCTGCGTAATTGTCTTGTTAATAGTATTAGTAATCCCTACATGTGTTCTATGATGTTTGTTCCTATGTATACCTCCCTTTTGTTTGAGTTCCCTGCCAGTTGTTGTATGTAGTTGTGAGTAACCCTTGTGTTTGCTGAAGATCTGTGATTTCGCTTGTTTCTATGTACCAGTACCCTGTTCATTGTATTAAACCCCTTCGCACAGTAGACTCTACCCTCGCCTCCGTTCTCTCTGGAACGTTACATCTCCTTGTAGGCATAATCATAGTGTCTAGAAAAGTAAATTCTATTTTAAATTTCAAATTAAGTACTTAATTAAAATTAAAGTAATTAAAAACATTGTAGACTAGTTTGGAAATAAAATAAGTATTCAAAGCCGTGGCTTCTTTTGGCATTCCCCAACCTTCCTCAGATCAGTTCTGTTCGTAATTGTACCTTGTTTATCTAGTGTTCGTTCGCGATTTTTCAGTACTGTACTTAATTACTCATTTTAAAAATGATAATTTATTTCATTATTTACGGATATTTAAATGTTTAAGGATATGCGTCGTGGTTTCATTATGTGTACCATATATGTCACTGCATACAGTTCATGTACAGTATGTTCTCTGCGACAAAATCAACTTAAGACCATACCGTCAGAACCGAACCCTGTTGAGGTCTGTATGCCAATTCCTGTATTTCGTTTACATACATACAATTATTTTTGCGGCCACACGGTGGCAGAAAGCTAAAAGTTTACCACTTTAGCTAAATCCATCCACAAAGAAAAAGCGCAAAAGAAGTTGCCAGCGACCATGTGACGTTTCTAAAATCCAGTGGACTTGCGGAGGGTGTGTTTATGTGCGGCGGTGTGGGCGGAAATAGCTATGTGCCCTGTATCCAAAAGTTTGACAGTTGTTGGTAGTATTACCCAGATATCTGTGTTTAGTGTAAACCACGTTTTGGTGATTTTTGTGCTTTAGCACGAAAATGTGCAGGTGTTTTTGTTTTACAGCTTCTCTGTTTAATACTGCATATTGCGTTTTACATTCACAGTTTATAAAACAGCAATAATAAACCGATGGGTGACAGCTGTTGTCTGTAATGAGGAAGTCAGTCGAGGTGTTCGTTCATGCCTTTTCAGTTTTCCACAAACTGCATCACAATTTCGTTTGTACATTTTCACCATATAAATCTATGTCCTGTATTTCTGTTATTTTCACTGAAATTCCTGTGACCCAGCAGCAGGAAGCTAAATCAGAATGTTCACTGTTGTGTTGTACTAATTAAGCAAAAGAGATGGACATCTCAGAAGTCTGTTCGTTTATTCTTTCAAAACCCGGAACACGCACAATCCCCTTTTCTACAAAATACATGTGCCAAAATCAACCTATCCCTAAATAGGGTTATGAACATCAGGTGCCATGTGTGACATAGCATTCCCCCCCCCCAAAATGAAACACCAAAGTTCCACAGACAAACCAAGATGCATAAAGAAACAAAAATAGCAAAAGCAATCAAAACTCTGTAATAAAGTCATCAAGCCAAGTTGGCCTGGAGCGCACCCTAGCTGGCTGTGGAGAAGAGCCGGGGGACAGTGCCCTTGGAGGAGGGACAACAGGGATTTCAGGCTCCCCTGGGAAACTCACAGGATCAGCGTCCTTCATGATGTCAGGGTGCGTAGGTGGTGCGACCTTGCAGAGACGAGTGGCATGCCAACGAGATCCATTGGAGAGGCGAAATGTGGCAGGACCCAGCTGCTTAGCAACTTGTAACGAACAAGACCAGAAGGACTGGAGCTTATGCACCCGAGCTGGTTTGCGGATCCAGATCCAATCCTGGACAGCAATCGGTGACGGCTTCAACCTCTGAGATTTATCGTACTATTGCTTCATTTTGCATTGCCGGGCTGCCACCCTGGCATGGATGTTTGTAGGAGGAGTTGGGGCTGTAGTCACCCGGAGTCTGTCCAGAGGTAATTGTAATTTGGGGCTCAGCATGAGCAAGGTTGGTGAGCTCCCAGTAGTATGTTGTGTGGCCCTGTAATGAAGCAAAGTGTTGAGCAAAGCCGCAAAGAAGGAACAGCCTTGGGACAGATGGGCTTTGATGCCATTTTCGAGGGTCTGCATAAACCATTCTACGCTACCGTTTGCTTTTGGGTTGTAGAATGCAGTGCGGATGTAATGAATGCCACGGTCAGCCAGGAATGACTGAAATTCCACAGACACAAACTGTGGCCCATTATCAGTGGTGATGGTGTGTGGTAGCCCCCAGCGGGCAAAGAGAGAAAAAAGGAAGTCTGTATCCACGAGTGGTAACAGACCCCATGGATGCCACTTCTGGCCATTTTAAATGCAGATCATAGGCCACAAGGAGAAAATGCTGATAGGGAGGGACACCATGTAACTCCCCACATATATCCAGTTGAAGATGGTCCCAGGGCTTTACTGGCCAATCCAGGGGCTGGAAGGGGGCTAGTGTAGGCCCACCCATTTTCCCACTAAGGAGGCAGGCCTCACAATTTCTGACCAGTGCTTCTATGTCATGATCAATGCCTGGCCACCACACTAGATCCCGGCACTGCTGTTTCACTTTGACTATGCCGAGGTGTCCCTCATGTGCCATCTGTAAGATGTGTGCCTGAAGGTGAGGAAGTCAGCTGAGCTTTCAGAAGATGAATCGCCTCTGAGTAGGCAGGAGTCCAAATCCAAGGGGTGGCAGAGTAGTGTGGCAGAAATCGGCGATAATAGGCAGTCATCCCAAGGAAGAAGGCAACCTGGGAAAAGTCTGGGAGCCCCCAGACTTTTTCTTGGCCACCACCAGGTTGGACACCCATGGTGAGGCATCAACTGGCTCAATAATGCCCTCCTCCTGTAGTCTCCAGAGCTCAGCAGTGATGTCATCATGAAGGGCCAGTGGGATGCGCCTCAGTGGCTGAATAATGGGTCAGACGGAGGTGTCAATCAGGGGCTTGTGGTTAAAGGCAGTAATGCAGCCAAGGCCATGGAACACTGCAGGCCATCTTGACTGCCATGAAGAGTTGATGGTGAGAATAGCAGAACCCCCACTGTCAAGCAGAGAAAACCCAAGGGAGGTAAAAAGGTCCAGGCCCAGAAGGTTGGCACCATGGCGGGACACATGAAAGACAAAATCTGAGAGAGACCTGGAGCCATAGCGTACTGATAGTCACTGAGCCTACAATAACAATTTTCGAATTTCCATACCCACACAGGGTGGAAGATGGGGCTGAGAGAGGCAAGTGTGAGAAGAACTGTTCCACAGTAGAAAGATTAAGTAAGGAGACTGCAGCCCTGGTGTCCAGCAGCAGGGGAACACATACCCCATTCAGGTCAACAGTACACATTTTGAAAGCTGGAGTTGGCGCCTTCACTGTATGGATTGCGGTAGGGGTAGAAGATGATGAGGCAGAGGCAGAGTGGTGTGGGCGAACTGGGGCAGAACGGCAGACCTTGGCAAAATGATTATATTTGCCACTGTGGCGACACTGCTGCCCCCATGCAGGGCAGTTTTGGGCCCTGGTGGCGTGAGAAAAAGCCGCAATTTCCACATCGCATGTGAGACAGGGCACGCAGCTGTGAAGCGAGAGCCCGCAAATCCGCCATAAACTGATGAATAGGCTCACCTGGCTGCTGTTTGCGCTGGCGAAATAAAATCCTCCGAAATGTGACATTCTGTGGAGCGGCGAAGTGCGCGTTCAGAAGCGCCAAAGCACCTGCGTATGTAGCAGCTGATTAGCAGTGAAAAATCCGCTGTCCCTCTGATCCTAGGCAGTGTACAAGGATCGCTTTTTTTCCGGGCGTCCGACACATTTTTTAGATCAAATGCAGCCCAGTACGTGTCAAAACAATCGAGCCAGCGAGCCCAGGGCATCGGAGGTTCGCCGGGTAGGGCTAGGAATAGGGAAGGGGGAGGTATTGAAAACTCCTCGTCACCAGTGTTGTGTTGGACTAACTACGCGAAAGAGACGGACATGTCAGACGTCTGTTCGTTGAGATATTCTAAAAATTAGAGCTCAAGACTGTGGGAGCTTCTAAGGATGTGGCCAGTGCCTCTGTGACAAAAACTTTGACCACTCTGATGTCTCCCACGAAATTATAAAATATTGAAATGCAATTTATTAGCAATCACAAGGTGGTGAAGTGAGAGGAACTAAAACGTAAACAGGATTTATTGATGGAACCTTTAAGGTATTATCACATCATTAAAAAATAATTGAGATATACTGAAAAACATGCTAAATACATGGTTATTGTCTTTTGCTTTTCAATGCCTGCAACATAAAATATCTTAATATTTAAAAAATAAAAAAAAAGGATTAGTGTTTCTGGCCCCAGCTGTGGGTGTCCAGGCCCCCTGAGATGAAATAGCCTAGAGACCCCATGGCTCAGGACTTAAATCCGATTGTCAAAAAGCAAAATAATTTGCAAACATGTTTATATGTTCCATTTCTATGTTTATCTTACTGAAAGATCCATAAACATAAAGGAAAATGTTGATTTCTGGAAATAAGGAATACCAATGTAATTCACCCAAAACAGAAGATATCAAATGGACAATTTTGTCTTGTCAGTCCAGATCAGTCCTTTCAGCCAAGCAGTCAGTCAGTCTCCACCCGACTGTGGGGTCGTGGTAAATGGGGTCGTGGTGGCAGCAGGCTGAGCTGATCTGACCAGGCCTCCCTTTCACCCGCGATGGTCTCCAGTCACCCCTCACAAGACAGCCTGGAGATCAGTGTGGGCTCATGAAAAATTTTCTAGGTGGAGCTGTGCCATATTCTATAGGCAAGTAACCATTCCGTAGTATGACGTAATATATACTGCAGAGTATCAGCCCTTCACTAATGTGTAGCACTCTTGGAAATATTAAGCAAAAGTCAACATTGAAAAGCTGAGTCATTCTTACACAAAATAAATGGTGTATGACACAAGCCTACCAGAGTGGTGTGACATAAAAAAATTAATCTGTCAAACATCTGAATACACTTGCCTAACAACCTGGTTTTTGATTTGGGTTATTTCATTAGAATTCACAAGATTACCATTTGCATTTGAAACTGAGCATGTTTAACTAAAGTTTTCTTATCGCTATACATCACACTAAATGACACTGGCCACCTTATTATTTCTAGTAAATACTATATACCTTATAAAGGAATGTATAACAAAAATCTACCTATAAACCTATATGAAGTTGCTCAATTCAAAGATTTCACTTGTAGAAAATTGTACAGTATAATATGACTAAACTACACTCACAGAATAAGATCACACTCAATGACAAGAAATCATTTTATTGAACTTTCCATACTGTATCTGTCCCTGCAACTTTCAAAAATAAGCATGGAAAGCAAAATAAGGAATTTTTATGGCTACATCCAGCTAGCCACACCTTTCTGGTATACTAATTACAAATAAGGAATTTTTATGGCTACATCCAGCTAGCCACACCTTTCTGGTATACTAATTACAGGAAAAGCCTCATATGTATGTTTTACCTTTTTTGCTAGCTTGTTGTCAGATTATACCAGCCCGATCTGTGGCAAACTCTTTAACTGTAGTTTCTCTACCAATGTTCTCCTCTGAAATGGATTTTCAGAGAAGACATTTAATAGAATTAGGAGGAAGCTGGAGTCTGAGTACTCACACTCATCACTGTCAAAAGCAACAGGTCCCACCCCTCCACTACTGATTGACTCTGCCTGCCAGGGGCAATAAACTCATTGCCCTTTATGTGCCAGGTTTGAGGATGCTGATTTATGTTGCTATGTGCATTTCTTGATTCAGCAGCTGGCTACACTGCCCTACTGACTGGGTGATATTTCTATCAACAAGAGATATTGAGAGCAGAAGGGTAACAAATGCTAAGCTACAACAGTGCATTGCATGAAAGTAATTTATATTTTGTATATTACTTGTTATTTTGCAATTCAGTCACACAAATACTTAAAAATTGTAAAAACATTAAAATAACCTAAATATTTCAACAATTAAAATGAAAACATTGTTTCTACCAGGAAGCATGGCGCCCTAGCGCCCACCATTGGCCAGGCACCTCTGCTGGAGATATATTCTCCCCAGTGCATTCTGGACCTACCATGAGGTGTCTGCCCAGAGTGTCACACCTGGAAAAACCCCATCATTCTTCCAGAGAGCAACTTTATTACATGCCCAGACCTTAGATGGCTCCTCTGAATCCGGAGAACCAGCAACTCTATTCCTATCTTATTCTTCCAGTCATTACCCAAAGTTCATGACCATAGGTGAGGACGGGGACATAGACTACACCAGAAGATCCTCAGAGCTATGTTGTCGGGACCTTTATGCTCCTGGTATAGTTTCTTATGGTAAACAGGTCTAAGGTATGGGGACATACACAAAATAGCAGTAAAACCCCCATGAAAACACTAACTAAGTGTACCCAGCTCGGTATAGGGCTACAGAGACCCACCCCTGGAGCTAGGCCTGGGGGTTGGGTTCCTAGGTGAGTAAATGATGGGCAGGTGATCTGCATAACCCATCTGCACTCGGCCCAAAATGGCAATGTAGGGTCTGCTTGTGGGTTCACCACCCACAGGATGAAGGATGTGGGTCAGGTGCGATGCTACCCAAATGGCAGGTTGTTGTGGGACAGATCAAGGCAAACCACAACATTGTCTTGCCAACCCAGAAAATACAGGGTTGATTGGGAAATGTAAGGCTCCAAAAATAAATGTTCAGTTCCTGTATTATGGACATGGGGTGGCATGGTAATCTCATCTCCAGGCTTGTAGATTTGAATCTGGTTCTCTGCACTGTGTGTGGGGACTTTGCATTTTCTCCCCCTGTAAGCATGGGTTCTCTGGTCTCCTTATACAGAATACAAAGATGTGCAGATAAAAAGGATTTTGGGATCAAAACTGCCATTAATGTATGTCCTGAGATGACTTGGCACCCTTTCTAGGATGTACCCTTCCTAGGTTCCAGACCACTTGCATCCGTACAAAGGAAAAAATGTTGGATAATGAACGAATTAGGTGGTGTTTAGTTAAAAGTACAGTTAAATAATTTACAAAACAAATATAAAAATGTTTGTGTCTTTACGGACGTATATTTTTAAATTTTGTTAAATTAGTCTTCAAAACAGCTCAGAGAACACATTGTGTGTGTGAAAACTAAATTTTGATCCAAAACGATACTTAATCCCGTTGTTTGAGGAAAAAAACGAGTAAAAAAAAAAACTACTTGCGGTAGGTGGATGGAGTCAACATGTTTGTCTCTACATTATACCGTTTCCTCATTTTGCGGAAACGCAGCTTCTTGCCAGAAATTCCACGAGACTCTGACCTTCGCTGAATGCGGGTCATGTGTGTTGTCACGCTTATTTGACTGGTAATGCCGATATTACACTAGTTCAAACCTTTTACGGTGACCGAGTAGTGCACCACTGTAACCTTCACATGTAAAGAACAAATCACAAAAAAGCTCGGTTAGGAGATGAATGGATAACGCAGACCACACTACTATGTATAAACACATTAGACGCTGCTGGCTTTTTTTTTTTTAATCAACTCCAGTGAATGAAGGGCAAACAATTATTAAGGATAAGACAGTGTTTTTTAGGGCAGCAAACAGCATGACTAGTAAGACTAGAAACGGAATAACAGAGAGAACGGATACTACTGTTTTTTAGCGTTGTTTCATGCAATATACGCTAAGAAATAAAATGATTAACGCGCAGTTTTGGAGTTAAATCGGTCATTTATTTGGTAATGTTTTAGTTTTTTTTAAATACCAAATTATTAATTTGTAAATGTATTTCATTATTATAAATATTTGGTAATAAGTCAGCTTTAATGTTGGTGAACTACAATTTAGTCATTGCACCCTAAAGTGTTTTCCGCTTATTCCAAACAGCTGAGTACCAACGTCAGCTGTACAACAGGTATCTATAATGGTTTCTCACCAACTCACTATAAACTTTAATTATAAACTATGGCTGATGTAGATTAATTTAATCAAATCTAACCACTATCATAGTCGACAAGTAGCTTATTAAACGTGTTTTAATTAAACTTCTACTTTAACTGCTCCCTGGTTACAACTCAGAGACACTTCGCGCCACCTCAGGCTCTTGACTCCGGGGTTTAGAACCCGCCCCTCTCCAGTCCCGCCCGCGCGCTCATCCGCGAGAGCATCGCTCTGTCATCCTCGGGCTCACCGCACACTGACAACGACTCTTTCAATGGTCTTTTCCTAGTCCGTTAACTCGCTCGTCCTGGTCTGACAGTTGGTTTTCATAACGTCGCGAAATAATTTTAGCCTTCACGAAACTCTTGTGCAATACTCTTGTATAAAACTTTTAAACGCTCCAGCAAAACTCTGTTAGTAATCTAGTTTTATCACCATGTCTGGCGAACAAGCACCTGCTCAACAACAGAAAGCAGAGGAACAAAAGCAAGACACCAAACCGAACGAAGAGCCTAAAACCGAGCCCAAACAGGAGCCTCAGCCGCCAGCCGAAGCAGCAGCTGCCCCTGCCGCAGCCGAGAATGCAACCGAGGAGGTTTTTACATATCGCTCCTTGGTTCTCTCCGGCCATGGGGGCTACGATAAAGTAAAGCTTCAGGTGAAGAAAGGGATGCCAGTCCTGAAAAAGGGAGAGGTCCTTGTTCGTGTCAAAGCGTGCGGTCTGAATTTTGTAGATCTGCTGGGAAGACAAGGCTTGTACGACTTGCTGCCGTCTCCACCCGTCACGCCTGGGAAGGAGTGTTCCGGAGTGGTGGAGGCTTTGGGTGAAGAAGTAACCGACAGAAAAGTGAGTCCTAAACGTATATAAAGCCTCTTTAATAACAGACGTTGTTCGCTTGCATGGTTTCCTCACTGGTCGATGAATGCATATGCGAATAAAATATTAACAAGTAACTATCCGTTATAGTGCTTAACTTTTCTGAATTTCAAACAGAATTTATTCTGCTCAAAAATGATGTGCTTCTGAAAACGCTGCAAAGCGACTTTTCCATCTCGCCTTTTTAAAGGGATTGATTTTTTTTTTTTTTTAATCAATTTGAATTGGTGTTCTTGAGACATGTCATGGTTACAATTATTTTGGTTTCCACTTATTAGCGTGCTACTGTTTGTCAACTGGCAATTGTTTGCCCTTAAACAAGCACTCCATTTACTAATTTGCATGCAACAATGGCTTTAATGGGAAAACCAGCGCCCTTCATCTCATTAAGCACCAACAATATGCTTCGTTGTGCGCATGTGTGATTGACAGTTGGTGTTTAACTTGGCAGTCTGGCGTGTGGCCGCTGCTGTTTTACCTCTTTCTTCAGTGAAATACAACGTTAATTACGGGGTACGCAAAACGGGTGAACTTATAACACGAGCGCCGTATTTATTTATCGCTTTCCTTATTGCGATGCAAGCGATGTTCACAACGGTTATTCTTTTGTTGAATGATATTCCCTGAGTATAAAAGCTGGAATGGGCGAGGCGCGTGTCTGAAAGAGAGAACGTAAATCAAACACACGCCAGTCGTCTGCAGTTTTGTAATCGCGGAACTGTTATACGTCTGTATAACCTCTTTCGTACAGTGAAATCATCGCGGTATGAAAGTAATCGCTTGCCTTTTATGTACTTTTACCACGATTAAATATGGTATGGCACGAAAGTATTGAACAGCGCAGATACTGGTTAAGTCGCCACTACCAATGTGTGTAAATGCTTTCCTTAAACAAGTTTCTATAAACAATTTTAACTACTTGTACCACTGTAGTCCTAGAGCCACGCCTTTTATTATAAAGTGACGTCCTTTTGCAAAAGTAAAGCATCTTGCTGTTAAAGTAGTACTCATAGAATCGTATTATCTGTCTAATTACCGCTACACAAGTAATATCGACACGCTGAAACTGCACCCGCTCTTTTAGTCGTAAGGATTCATTGTAACAGGCGTACGAAACTAAATCGTGTAATCTCAGATGCGTGGAGGAACAGGAATTGGGGTGGGTAAGGCTGGAATTTCCCCACGTTTCCTCAAGCCTCGCGGTCGTCTTTCCGGTCGCTTTTCCTCCACGAGCGAGTAAGTTCTGTATAGATCAGACGCGTATGTTTTCAATTATTCTAAGGCTCCACACTCCAGGTCTGGTATTTCCTCCCCCTCCCCTCGCTAAAAAGTGAAAAGGAACCGAAGCAGGAACGCACACTCGTGATGCTTGCTTGGACCGATTGTCCAGTAACTTTGTGTGTGTAAGTAAACGGTTCAGGAATGCACCAGACAAAATGAAAACTGAAAGTTGGGTCACATTTTGTGATTAGCAGGGCCTGGATTTATTTGAACTTTCCAGGGTTACCGATCATATTTTGATTTGTCCCTCATAGATGGGACTGGGTTTACAGTAAAGGTAGCTGAGCACTCTCGCCCGAGCTTTGGAGTGGGACCAGCTATGGGACATTGAGGGAGAGGCACTCTGGAGGACTTTAACACTGGGGATTCAGTGTGCATAAGTACTGTGGAGCAGAGCAAAGCCCCACTGTGTGAGGCTTTACTCCTTAATGTGACTGTTTTCACTAGGGCTGGTAAAAAGGCTTCGGTTTTTTCTGGGAGCCACAAGTCAGATTTTCTCCCATCATGCTACAAAACTCATGCCTGCCAGTCTTGCTCCAAATGAGGCACTGAGGCCAAAAATACTGTCACAGGATAGGGAAGGATGGAGAGACCTCTAATTGGAGTGGATAGACACTGGGGTGCATTGCTGTCCGTGCCGTTAGAAAGATCAGCATTGTGGTTGTTTTCTCTGGGAGGAAGAAAGTGTCTTTGTGTTTTGTGGCTGGGTGGAATTTGGCAGGGTCTGTCCAAAGGCATCTTGCCAGCAGGAAAGATTGCCCATTGTCTTGTCCTGGTGAGGAGGAAAGTGTGTGTGTGGGGGAGGGGGGGGGCTTCCTGTGGTGTCTCCCCCGCATTGCCCCTTTCTGAGGGTGACAAGGAAGTTTATAGCCTGTGTTTCCCTTGGGAGAAAGTACAGGGCTTGTCATTTATTCTGGAGATTTTGGAATGTGGCTGACGTGAACATCATAAAAGCTCTTCTGACTTGCTTCTTTTCAAGTGAATACCAGACATATAAAAAAAAATCACTTGTCTAGTTTAGGCTGGGCTTTTTCATGCTAAGCATAGAAACCTTGTTACTGATACCGTAATATAATATGCTGGGGATAATTCACTTGAAGATGGTGATGGTTGTGTGTGGGTTTTTTTTTTTTTCTCCTCCCCTCTTGCCCCCCCCCCCCTTTAGGTAGGTGACAAGGTGCTTGTATTGAACCGATATGGAATGTGGCAGGAAGTGGTGGCTGTTCCAGCCAATCACACCTTTGTCATGCCGGAGGGGATGACCTTTGAGGAGGCTGCCGCTCTTCCTGTCAACTACATCACTGCCTACATGATGCTTTTTGACTTTGGCAACCTGCGGCCCCACCAGAGTGTGCTGGTCCACATGGCAGCAGGTAGGGGGCACCACCCTCTCCATACTTGAACAGCAGGCAATTCCAGACTGCACTGGGACTCCCCTTGTCACTGATCGGTATTTTCAAGTGACAGTTATCTTTCTCAATGTGTACAGTTGGCCATAAACTTCAGTCCCTAATGCCTCATATTCAGATGCACAAGGGGGCGGTGTTGGAATCCAAAATCTGCATAATGGGGAGACAAACACCTACTGTGAGGTCAGCTGGAGGTACTTGAGGACAGAAAAATGTGGGGTGTATGCGAATACGTATTCCCATGTGTGAACACGTGGGTATTTGTGTGGGGAGTGTTGGCCTGTGTTTTTGTTATGAATGCAAGTGAGCGCACAGAAAAATAAGAACTAATAATTAATGGTGCAGTAACACTGAACTAAAGCAAGAGGTGCTGTACTTGCATGGAAAAATATGCAGGCACTCACATTGATGAAACATGTAGGGCTTTTGGCCTAGTTTCTCGACAGTATATATTGTTGGAATATTTTTTTTAAAAGGAAAACTACTTGTCTTTAGTATCCATGTTTCTGTCTCAAGTGTTTATTGGCCCTAGGTAAGTTCTGGTTTGTAGGCAGACACATGGCTTTAAATGAAAATTTAGTTTTTGGTTAACTTTCACATGCAGTCATTAGTGGCACTATGTTAAGGTGGGTAGCTGTTCTGACAGATTGGAGGATACTTCCTCTGGAAGTCCTGTGATTTAATCACATGTTGCTTGTTGATGCACTTCAGCCCGGTTCAAGATCTAGTGATATAAACATATGTTGTGGCACGTGTTCAATTTCCCTTCCATGTGCCTGACCTCATGTGTTTTCTGAAGATGTTCACGTACATATCCGAAGCTTACCATACATAGGCATTACCTGCTCATATGTACAGCAGTTCTTACACTTCATGTCATTTGACATTTCTTGGTGGTTCAACTTCTAGACCAAGCGTGTTTGTGTGCCACAGATCCCTTTAGCAGTCTGAAATCCACGGACAGCTTCCCAGTGATTTTTAAGTGCATAAAATGCTTTGGGTTAAAGGAAACTAGTATTGAAACAAGCAAATGATCTATTTATGAATGTGCCCCTGTTCTAGATTAGTTCTTGCTACTCAATCAGTTGTCATCAATGGTGAAACTTCTGGGGGGGGAGGGGGTTTAATAGTTCAAGTTTGATTAGGCTTTTTATAGTCCAGAGTATACCGTTCCCTTCAAATTACATGTGCCACTTCCCCCTGTGTTGGTTTGCCACAGCTGGCAGGATGTTGATGGGTGCTATTTCCTCCCCACCCCCAATACTATGGCCAAAGGTGGCTTCTCTTGCCCAAGATTGATTGAACAAGTGACATATGATTCATGGTTTTGAAGTTGTATCAGAGAGGAATCTGAGCTTTTGAAATTTGTTCTAATGTATTCTGCTATAGTGTGTAGTACTGTAACACATGGTAGCACATTCAAAACCTTGTCAGCTGTTTGAATTAAAATGTGGTCCAGCTTGCTAACAACATTCTGCACGTTTGTCAGTATTGGTTATATGGGTGACAAAATATAGATATTGCCTTCGGTATTAGCATGGGCCTTTGTATGCCACAGTGCTGGGGCACTTTGATTTGGTTGATTTTTGAATTTCAGGGGTACATGCAAGTACTGCCTGAATGGCTGATCTGGATTTCAAAATTACACTTGTTCAATATTTGTTGCAGTGAAAGGGTTTATAATACTCTTGTCTTGGTGCTTGGCTGTTGCGAAGAGCCATGAAGCCTGCTGAGCTGTGTGGGTGGGTGGGTGTATCCATGGGCTAGCTAAGCTCTCCAGTTCCTCTCAGGCGCCTGGGTCTCCCTAAGCCAGCTGTGTCCATAAATCTCCCCAGCTCCTCATGGGGGTAGGAGTGGCCATCGTAGGGAGTCAAGGCCTAGATGGTGGGCTACTCTGGAGCCCAAGAGGCACGGAGCCTTGGCAGCTCCATTCAAATGCCTGCTCTCTCTCCCCCACCCCCCCTCCCATTTCCGCTGTCCCGCCCATGTGCTCTGACCATGCACATCTGCTTCCTCCATCTCTCACACTGCCTCTTGACCTTCTCCAGGCTGTGGCTGATGGCTCTGTGATGTGCAAGCCTGCATTCATTTTTTTTGTTTTTGAAAGAAGTGGAAAAGCAACCTGTCAGCTGGATGCGTGTTGTGGGTTTTTCCTCCTCCCCCCTTCACTAACCTTTCCCTGAACTTTAGGTGCTAACCACATTCTTTTGTCTGCCCTCCTGTCTTGTTGTATCCCCTACTCCATGTTGAGGTGAAGGGCGTAACTGGCAGGGTATGCGGAAGATGGTGAAGACAGTTGATGGTTGAATGATTGAATGACAAGCATGCTGAGAAAATGAGGGGGAACGCTTTAAAATTAAGAATTGTTGAGGAATATGGTTTGTAATGCTGAGACTTGGCAGTTATGAGGGCATAGAAATTCAGAGAATGTTCTGCACTGTTAATTTTGAGAAATGTCACAAATATGACAAGGGGAGGAAATGGGTGAATTGTGCCTTATGAAAGCATGCAGGTATAACGGAAAGCGTTAGCGTGAGTATCCTCCGAGAAGTCAGGACAAGAATTAGTCCCCCCAAGTGAGGGACTTGGGGGGGAGGAGAGGTCCTTAGCTCAGTGGGCTAATCATCTTGTCTGGTGCCCACGCAGTTATGAGATTGAGCCCCGGGCAGCCCTGTAACAAACGTTACAGTTGCAGCATTTCTGTAGTAATCAGGTAACATTCCTGTTAACTGGTTACTACAGATGGTTCTGAAATGTCTAATTTCAGTACATGTTGGCACTGAATTTGTGCAATTTATCCTGTAAGACAAACACCATACCAAAAGGCTAGCTGAGGTAATGCTTTTGCCAGTTTCAGTAGCATT
Source organism: Chitala chitala (assembly GCA_025773905.1). Classification (NCBI taxonomy): domain Eukaryota; kingdom Metazoa; phylum Chordata; class Actinopteri; order Osteoglossiformes; family Notopteridae; genus Chitala; species Chitala chitala. The sequence goes on from JABJVR010040324.1 coordinate 29,207, forward strand.
GCATTTGAATCACTGTAAATTTCTTAAATCAAAAGTGCTGGTTCTTGTGAGCTGAAATGCTTTGCGTTGTTAGTCCAGTGGGAACACCCAGCTGTCTCTGGCTGGGAGATGGG
>JABJVR010040335.1:0-31623 GCA_025773905.1 Chitala chitala
TTCTCCTGTCTGCAACAACCACACTCTATTGTTATACAATTTTTCATACCCCCCCCCCCCCCCCGCCCCCCCTAAGGCATTTTGCAAGATGCTTTGTCATTCAGAAAAGGTGCGGGGGAAAATTAGGTTCATAGCATTTGCCCTGCCCAGATATCCTCGCCTGATAAGGGTCAAGACTACCGCATGACAATAAAAAATAAATAAATAAATAAATAAATTAATTAATTAATGACTCGGCTTTCTGCTACCGCCATCAACCACTGATTTCCCACAGTGTCACAAGACAGCTTAGCGCCTCAGTGGCTCTCAGGCATAACTCAGCAATTATAAAAAAAAAAACATTTACCTGTCTCTGTGATTGTAGCTGTTATCTGTAACACCTACCCCAGCCTTTCACTACCTACGTCTGCCTTTTGCATTTTTCACATCTTGTCCCACGCCGACACACATGCGGTTGCGTGCACCGCGTGTAGCTGAAGGACATCTGGCGGCCCTGGCGCCAGCTCTGCGGGGCTCGGTGCAGGTATCGCTCTCTGATAGCGTCACGGCGTGTCTGCGTCTGCGATACAGACCCCGTGTGTCATTTAACTGTAGAAAGTAAGCTGGCAATGTTCAAAAATCCATTCTTAAGGAAAACAAAGAAGGTTCAAGTGTTAACATATTGACATTGTACTATTGAATATTGTGCGTGTCATTCTCTCAGGAGATGTTCTGAGTTGAAACGGCAAAGTAAATACAATACTGTTCGACTTGTGGAATTCAGAAGTACAGCAGTCCAAACTATTTACAGTAACACTGGCATTTTTTTGCATTAACTTTTAGTATTAATGGTAATGTGAACTAAATGAATAGGCTTAGCTTCAGATGCAGAAAGGCCACACAGAGGTACATGTTTGCACAAATGCAGACCACTTCATCAAAGACTGTTTATTACCCAGAAGACCTTCTCATTAGGAACTGTGGCTTTCTGGAGCAAGCTTTGATGACAAGAAGCCAGACCAGCCAGGCTTTCACCCCAGGTCGAACCTCACCTCGTCGCTTTGTCTCCAAATCTGTTTCACATTCTCTTTTTGTCCTCTGTGCCCTCTGTCTGTCCACCTGTCAACTGTAACCTACTGTGCAGGACAAGTGTTCCTGCTAGAAATCAGTCCAGACCTGCTGAAGGGGAGGTGCAGGAAGTGAGCGCCTCACGTCACCTTCACAGAAACACGCCTTGGTCAGCCTCGACATGCCCATCCAGAGTGCAAAGCATTGTGCTCCTCTTCATAGAACTCCAGAGAACTCTGAAAGACCTCTATACACACGGTCCCCGTTGTCAGAAAGCAGACGTGAATGGACGACATTCCGAGAGCGAATGGATGATAATGTCCTCCTTTCTCACCACATGCTTGTGTCAACGGGGTGCACTGGGGCCAGCGCTTCCTTTATGTCCGGTCCATAATGGGCCAAAAAGGGTTGCCCTCAGGAAGGCCCAGAACACCAAGAAGGCATAAGGAAGGGAGGACAATCCGGCGCTGAATAGGCACAACAGTCTAGGGCAATTGGGACCTCCCATCTCTGTGTGAAGGCCATGGGAGAAGCTTTCAAAGAAAGGCGATCTCTTCAACCTGCTTCTTGTCACTCCCATGGACCAGGATGCAGTACCCAGATGGTTCTGCAAGGCTGCCGACTCCCACCTAACCCCCCAGCACTGGAAACCTTAGAACTGATGGTTCTGCAAAACGTCACCTCCCGTGCCACCCGTCCTTACAACCCAAAATAATTTGGCTCTCATGCTCAGCCTGGTTCTTGGGAATGTGGATTCTTGAGTTGAAAGAAACAATAAACAAGCACCTAAACGCACGTACATTTCTGCTTTAAAAAACTGCACAAGTATCCACACAAGAAAAAATTGCAAGAAAACACCCAACCAAATGATCCACCCATGTGGACTAATGCAGACAGCTTTAACACTGGACAAATTAAGCACTCCACTCAAAGAAAGCATCCAAACCACACGTATCCCCTATTAACAAAGTGAAACTACAACCTGGAGATGTGGATGGTCTGGCTGGTATAGCTCAATTCACAGTTCTGCTGAACCTTGTGACATTGAGGGCATTGAGAAGATCCTGACCAATGGAAAGAGGGAAGATCAGTCAATATAATCATGTGACTACACCAGGCAGGTGTGGAAGCAGAGGTTCATTTGTAGGAGTGCGTGGCCAAGCAGGGTGCATTGAAAGTGTCTTGCTGTACCAGCTGCCAAACGCTTGTTAGCCCTAGAGGCCTAATTCATGGGCACCTGTGTCACTTTGTTTCCGTGTGAGCACGTTCATAATGAGAATCTTTGCAGAGCGTGCATTAACTGTATGTCTATGTGTTGGGCGTGTCTTTATTGAAGTGTTTTTCTCGTTGAGATTCGTAACCAGGACGACTCGTTGCACAAGGCGTGGGGTTAAAATGAAGATGTTACATTTTTCAGATTACTCAGACAGTAAATGAGCTGTAGAATATTAACTGAATAAGGGAGGGCAAAACCACTGGAACGCAATGAAAATGCTTAACAGCTTACCAAGAAATATACTCACGTTTACTAACACATCTGCTATATAGCGTGTAGCCAGCAGCCCGTCCATTAAGCATTTAACCCTTGTAGACTTTCCTGACTACCAAATGCAAATGTAAGATGTGTATTTACACATTTTTATAAAATAAGACCATAAATAGACTATCACATTAACATAACTTGGTATAACTTGGTATGCTACACACATATTTACCTAAAGAGACTTTAAAATTGTTTGTCTACTTTTCCAAGTGTGTTAGCTTAACTTGTCTCTTCTAAATGTTTAGGCCTGCCAGGATGCCGCCTGGATGCCACCTAAAACAGATGCACACGTTTTGATGAACGCGTCTAAACGGAACAGACTGGTGCACATCTCAAATGATTTTATGCTTCATGCTTGTTTCCCGCTCTTTCATCTTTTCCTCGTGGCCAAGTGGAAAAGCGTGTCTGTCTCACGGCTCCGACCATCACGGCTCCAGCCTCATTCCCCTGGGAAAGGGAAACACAAACCTGTGGAAGGGTCTCTCTGGGAATGTCCAGTCATGAAGCTGCTCCTGGCCCGGGACCGCCACGCCTTTCTGATGCACGCTCACATGTTGTGTTATGATTTGCATACCAAACCTAATCCCCTTTGTGGCTGTATTGACTTTAAAACTAAGCCCATTGTATTGCCATCGCTTCAAAAGCCCCCTTGTCTTTTAACAGCTTTTTCAGGAACGCAGCTGCCCCCTTAGGCAGTGGCAGGGTCAACTGCTCTTTCCTGCTCACAGTTGAAGGAGGGTGATGGGACAGGGGAGGGGAGGGGAGTAGATGGAGGGGGGGACTATCTGTATAGACTTGGGTGGTGTTTAACTCCTCATATGGTGTAATCCCTTCAACACCATCGGATGAGACAGGTACATAACACTGTTGAATGAGACAGGTACATAACACTACTGAATGAGACAGGTACATAACACCATTAGATGAGACAGGTACATAACACAGTCTGATGAGACAGGTACATATCAATGTTTTTTGAGACAGACCTTTTTGATAGTCCATGAAGTTCAGACAGCTTCAAGAGGAGGTGTCAGAACAGTTTTTTCCTCTCAAATTTCCATTCAAAAATAAGAAGAAAAAGTTCACAAGTTAAGGTTGATGTGGACCGACCCGGACTGTACACTATATTAAACATACATTTACATCTGGGCATGTCCCTGTTCACAGATTTTCATAATTTCATCTCCTCCTTATATCATGTTCTAGACAACCATAACAGAACCACCTTGGCTGCACTGTCTTGCTTTGTTTGTTACACATGCAGAGCCTCACCAGTGACTCAGTTTTCCCCAGTCAAAAAAAGCTAAAACATAACACCAGTGTTCAGTCAGCAGACCAGTGCATTTGCTGATAAACACCAGCACACAACATTACCTTCTCCTTCTTTGCACAAACATGGATTCAAAAGGAAATCCATCTATGACAAACAGGTGACTTTTTGATTCCATGATTGGATAACAGTGAGCATGTGGAAACAGCACTCCCTATCACCCTATACAAGCAATAAATCTATTTCTGATTGCCAGAAATGCTCAGCTGAGCTCTGTAACCGGCATACAGGTACGGCAGAGCCATTGAGATAACACATTTCACGTTGTTTTGGGGCTGTTGGCAGCACCTTAATGCTGGCAGGCGGCCAGACGCTGACCCCCTTATGCTCCTGCTTTCCCTTAGACTGACCCTGGGGTGTTTAATTAAATGGACAACAGGCAGTATACATTCATTTAGGGAGTTGTCTTTCTCCCAGGCCTGCAGGACAGCTGTTATGTGAAAATGTGAAGGACTCTCCCCCCAACAACAAAGCCCCTGCAATGCAAACATGTCTACTATGCCTTTGGAGGGGATAACGTGATTTCCCACCTCACACAGCCCCCTGAAGATTGTGGGAACACCACGGCAGCCACTTACTATTTGTTGGACAGGTCTGCTGTAGCTGGTCAAACAAACCATGAAGAGTGCCCAGATCAGACTGTGAAGAAGATCATCTTGCCAAAACATGTGTGCTCTGGTATTTCTGAGGGTTATTGGCTGAAGTGTGAGAAATACAGTAAATCAAACGCACCACATAAAATTCCCACATCCTTCCCTGCTCTTTACAAACTTACAAAGAATGTTTTGGGCTATCAATTTTAACAATTTATCAAAGGTCCGGCAATTCAAATGCATTAAGGGGGCATGTAAGTTATGTTCCATTTGCTCTTAAATTTTTTAAGTTTTTCTCTTTCCATTCTTTAAGCACAGAAGCAGAGTGTGGCCCCTGTCTCAATCTCACTTTGAACGTAACAGTAATGTTATAGAAGGAACTATATACCACACAAGACTAGATATGTCCGGGTTTGCAACTTTGCACTAATACATCACCTTATCATGCCTCTGACTTCTCTGCTTCCCAGACTGTCCCCACACAAGGTCACCGGAGACTTGTTTTGTCGTCTCACGTATCAGGTGCTTCGATGTCCTTGAGCAACAGCCGAACAACACCCAAAAAGTGTCTGAAAGTTATAACATAAACTTCCTGAGAAAATCACGTACAGAGACATAGGCCAAACTCAGTGGTGAGCCCACAAGTACCGGCAATGCAAACAGCAAGAGACAGGGCACACATAAAAAATGTGAAGAAAAGACTGACCTGAAGGCAGCAATATAGAAGATGATTTAAGACAGATACGCTGAAAAACAGAATGACTACATGGAAGAAGGATGGGCATGCAGGCATGTCTGAAATATCTATCAGTGACAGCTTATGGCTCAGGGTCAAACAGGGCTTTATGTAAGAGTTTTCACCACAGACATGCCAATTCATTTACTTGTGTTTAGTTGGAGATTTGGTTTACTCTAGTAAAATCACAGCCTTAAGGTCCAACAGCTCCTGCCTTAATGACTGTCATTTTCACCCCAACATTGTCACATTGTTCTGCATCTTCAAAGGCAGCCTCAGTTTTATTGTACAGAAAATGGAATTCATACTTGGACATAGGAAAATATTTTTAAAATATCACACTTGCTTGCAGTTGCAGGATGTTCAAGGAAAGTATAATAGGTGAACACAGATTTAATCTCTATCAGATCAATATAAATGTGAATGTATTTATAATTGCTCTTTTCACACTCACACATGCCTGCTCTGAAAGTCTCAGTTCGGACATTTCCCACTGCTCCTGTATCCCATGATCATTTAAAAGGCGAGCACCATTAAATGCTATCCGAAATAATTTGGGGTCATTGCAAGTGTCTTACAGTATTTAATTATAAATGCTAATAGAATATCTGCAAAAAAAAATGTAATAATTTTACATTCCTTAAAAACACCTCAAGGAAAAAAAATTATATTCCCAAATATTGTTTGTGTCACCTTCTCCACATCCTGACCCACATATTTGAATTTATTTTCCTTCTGACTAAAAGCCCGAAGTCTGTTGATTCAAGTTACAAAGATTGACCTTTCACACCAAATTCTGGAAGAAATAAATCATCTTCTAAGACTTCCAATGATCTGGTTTTCATCCCAAAACAATATTCCAGAATAATTCACTTTTTTTTGTCAGTATGACGCCACAGCGGCAGGATGTCAGTGAGGAAGGCACAGTATTACATTATTATAAAATACTTTGAGTATTTTTGTAGGCTGAGCAAAATTCCACCGCTGGTCTCTACTAACCTGCGTCCATTCTGTGGATTTTTTATTCTCAGTCTTGGAATATAAAGGGGAAAGTCAAACTGGAGGCACAGCACACATTAATACAGTCCACAAATTTACACACCACCCCAAGTCTTCCCCTACAAATATCTCCCATTCTTTAATCAAAGCTGCCCTTTGATCAGCGGGCCTATCCTTTCCTGAGAAAGCACTGCTCTATTGTGGCCTCTCCTCTGGAGACGTGCCAGCAGGGAGTATAGAAATCAGTCTCACCCCTCCCAGTCACATGATCAGCACTCTGTCCCCTCAATGCTTTTCCACGACAAGCATCAGTGAATCGATTAACCTTTGCAGACATACCTGAGTGCCCACTGTCCTTTCTCTACAACTGTGATTTCTGTAAACGCTTCAGTATCTAAATCCCGGTACGGTCGGTAAACATGCTGTGTCAGTCATAGCTTTGTTCAGCAATGTTTCTCCTTACCACACTTTACATTAAAGACACAAAGCTGAACACTTTGTAATAGTCTCTACAGGTGCACGCTGTAACTTCTTCAAGCAATTCTTGTCAATAAACCACATCTGTCAGAGCGAGTGTTTTTGTCAGCCTCAAGAGTTTCCCGCGCCATGTTTGCACATGCAGGGGACGACGTGAAGCTGAAACCGTGCTGCCTCTGTGTTCCTGCACACGTGCCATGTTCTCCTGGTGTCCTCACATCCGCTACACAGCAGCTTGGTCAGAAACCTGACTGCTCTCCATAGCTGCGATCCAGCCCTGTCAGCAGCCCTGCATTAAAAGCTCAGGCAATTGCACTGCCAGCAAAGGCTGACCACCTGGCTGCCGTCCACCTTTCAGCCGAATTCCTTCTGAGCGCACCCCTCCAACAATGCAGCTCTACAGCCAGGGGGAATAACTCACTGGAATCTGGCAGGTAGATTCCTAGCAGATGGCTCACAGGAACGTCAGCACTCAATAAACAAATAAATCACCAAGAGCGTCCTTCCTCGCTGTGCCACTCTTCCTCCCCCTGTCATTTTATCCCCGGGGAGGTTTTGTTCTCAGTGCACGCTGCCTGAAGCTACTGCTTATGACCATCAATGGTGCCCTAGCTCAGCCACAGGTCATGCGTGGAGCTTCCATTAACAAGAGGGGTGCTTAGGAGTGTGACGGTTACGAGAAGCGAAGAGGAGAAAAGAAATCACACAGGCCAGCAGCTCCTTCCACCTCATCTCCTGCCAGTCCACATTACAAAGAGTATAATCCATGAGCAATTTAAGGAACTCGCCATCTGATGTGTGTGTGTGTGTGTGTGTGTGTGTGTGTGTGTGTGTGAAAGCATGCATACCTGAATACTAAACAAGTGTAACACATTGGATATTTACAGAAAGGATTTCTCAGAAACTTTTATCAACAAGCTCCCTAAACGGAAACTTTGCTAAGTTCATTCATTACTGGCATTTAACTAAACCCACATAAGTACGAAGCTGGAGAAATACATAAAAAAGTCAAACAGGTAAAGTCCTTCCATCCATGTGTAATAATAGTTTATTCAGACGGAGTTCCAGAGAATCTATCTGAACAAGCACTGCATAATCCTGACTGCTGTTTGTGAACTCATAACCGCAGAGGTGTGAATAAGTCAGGCTGCACGCTGAGCCACTATGACAGTAAACATACCTCACACGCACAGTAATTATATACAGCACTAGCGAGTTTCCCCACACTTGCTCACCAAAAACATGGTCAGAGGCTCTTTAACTTGATCATGTTGGCGAGACCTACAAACACGCACATTCCCAAATCCTCAGATGTCAACGGCGGCCAAGACATGGAAGCAGTAATTCTTAAAATGACACTTCACTGAGGATCTGTGTTTGCAGGTACGTATTCCGCTAATCCCAGCACGTGCATTTTTCAGAACTCGTCGTGCGAACTGCGTAGCGCTGGAGCATTAGCCTCCTCACTAATCATGTTACATCTTGAATCCTAGTGCTTTCAAGGACTCAGGAGTATAATCTTTGCAGCAGGTCTGTGGACAAATGACATATGACTTATCCTAAAGAGGCTTTGCTGTTAGTCTTTGACTGCATAGAGGCATCTAAAATAGAAGTATGTAATTTTGGCACACACACACACACACACACACACACACACACACACACAGCTCTGCCATCATATTAACAGTGTTCAAAAAGCCACATTCACAGCCATATGTCATCTCTTCCCAGAGTGCACTGGGTCTTGCCAAGGGCTCTCTGCACCTGCGTTCATCATTAACAGGAAGTATGGGGCAATGCCTGATGCCACACACGCATGAAGGTGCAGGGTATTATATTTCCCTGGGTGTGTTCTGAGCATGGCACAATGCCCCTTTCGCATGCCTCTCTGTTGGCAGTGACTGTCGGGCATTCTTTGCGTTGGACATGGAATGGACGTGTGTGACCGCACTGAGAATGAGGACCAAACAGCTGAGAATTACTTACATTTGTCCATGTGTAAATCCTCGACAAACACACCCACGGGGGCTTGGCAGTGAGCAAACTAGAATAGTCCATGATTCCTCATAGAAACATTTAACAGTGCTGTCCAGTGGGGTCACTGAAAGAGAAGGGAAAGCTGCCCGGTGAATGGAGTGCAGAACCTGTGCGACCCTGTCCTCCCATACTAACACATTTGTGACGTGGGGCTTATTATGAAACTTCAGAGCATCTCCACTGGTAGTGTTTGTCAGTGCTTCTCAACCTTTCTTGATCTGTGTATTTACCTCCCAGTCGCAAAACTGTCTTCTCTCTAAAGCCTCATAGGTTTTCATGTGTAATTTGTTTTTGAAGGTCACTTTTTCAAAGGAATTTGAGGGCATATGTGACTAAGGTCCCCCTGCTCAACAGCATCCAAACAGAACAGACCCACAGAAACAGAAAACAAAGAATGACTACTGCTAGGTAAGATTTTTAAAGAAAAGCACAGGGCCTCAAAATGTTTTTTTTTTTTTTATAAAATATGAATATTAACGATATATGTCAAATTTGTGCTGAAATGTTAAATTGTGCAAATTGTGTTAACTGCTGATGTGCAATTTATAGGATCCAGGGAGGGGCTGCAGGTGAATTTTATATATCATCTGTTCACGTTACAACCAAAACTGATGCAAATAAACCACAAGTGAGCACTCCAAAATGCCATGTTTACATCACCCATACTTGTTATTCAAATCAGCCATTCACAATCCCGCAGGACAGCCACATTGTTCTCAGTGCAAACATTTAAATCGCTTACAAATCCTGCACTGAAAGGTTTAATACTGAGAAATTCATTGTGCATTGAAAAATGTTTGGCATTGATTTATAGTCCAAGTCAAGGTTTAGACACGTCTGATGTTAGCAGCAATGATTATTTTCTATTCTATCCTTGAATAATTTAAACGGTCTAGCCGAACAGAAAGGCCCAAAAACAGAATTTCTCCCCGGTGACCTTCCAGGAATTTAATAATAAATACATACACAATTTAAAACATTTGTGGAATTCACGGGTTAATCTTAGACATTGGATGAACAGCAATAACTAGAATTAAATTTGTGCTGTAGAACACCTCCTCATCGTCATCCAGCCTTCAATCTCTATCCCATATTGCCCCTCCCCCGCCTCGTGGGACAAAGCCTAGTCCCTTAAATTGGGACCATCAAAACCTTTTACCACAGACACTCAGTATTCAAAACTAAAGAGTCCCCTGGTGTCTCATTAGGGTCACGATGATGTCATGATGATTTCATGATGCATGTGCCACACACCGGCCCAGATGGTGACAGGTGGCACATGTTGCAGGAAACGTGCAGAGCAGACAGCTGTGTGCCAGTCCCTACATTATCAAAATTCCATTGTTAAAGCTGGTGCAACTGGTGTAGCACTAATCAAGTGCCAGTTCAACATCACCTCAATCTACCAGACATACCAGGCCAGAGAATTAGCTCAGCAAACAAAAGACCTGTATCCATTGCTCAGGGTGATAACTGATCAATATTTATACACTAAAATGCAGTTAATGTTGGTGACATCACCAGCATAGAGGAGATATGAGTGTGCAGAATATGTGCTCCTGCAGACGCAGAGAACTTAAAGTGCCATTCAGAAGGACCATGAGCAGTAATCTAAACTCATCACCAAAGCTTCTCCTAATCAGCACTCACATATACAAGACATCTAGGGATCATTAGAGCCACCTGCGGTGACCCATCTGTCAGGGTTCTGTCTCTTCTTTCACTGAAACTGATCATTTTAAAATAATTCCTAAGGGCATATTTAAAGGTTTCTGTCTCTGTCTCTAAAGCAACAACAGCCTAATGATTCCACCCAAAAGCTCGTTCCAGCCATACGTCTGCTAATGCTAGCATTTAACATGTTTCACATGCAGCATGTTTACATTATGTTTACTCTCTCTCTTACACTCGCTCATCCATTAAAGAGCTATCTAGTTCACCATGCTATTAATGTAATAATAACATACTTATCTAAAATGTACACTGGAAAAGACTGAATGGCGACCCTTTGCCCGCACACTGTTGATCTGGTGCAAACTAATCAAAGAATTTCAACCTTGAGTAACACAAACATTTGCTATATGAATTAAGCTACTTTAGTTTGGATACAGTCCAGAATGAAGCTGGAAGTCCATTGGCTGAGGGAAAGTGTAGCCATAAATTCCCAGTAGCCAGCATAAACTGTGACCTCCAGGCTACTAAAATTTGTATCATTAAACAGGTAAAATTTAAAATCTGTTAATGTGTCACATAGCGTTTTTTCGTGTGTGTGTGTGTAGTAATGACACTTCCCTGGTTTTACTTTGAGGATTTGTGACTTTAACAGGACGCAGCCCTGTTTCTGCTGAGGGAGACTCCAGTGAGTGAGTGAGGCTTTAACAGGACGCAGCCCTGTTTCTGCTGAGGGAGACTCCAGTGAGTGAGTGAGGCTTTAACAGGACGCGGCCCTGTTTCTGCTGAGGGAGACTCCAGTGAACGAGTGAGGCTCTAACAGGACGCAGCCCTGTTTCTGCTGAGGGAGACTCCAGTGAACGAGTGAGGCTTTAACAGGACGCGGCCCTGTTTCTGCTGAGGGAGACTCCAGTGAACGAGTGAGGCTTTAACAGGACGCGGCCCTGTTTCTGCTGAGGGAGACTCCAGTGAAAGAGTGAGGCTTTAACAGGACGCAGCCCTGTTTCTGCTGAGGGAGACTCCAGCGAATGAGGCAGCTCCAGTTCCATTCACTCTCTCCGATGTGTCTCAGTCCCCCTGTTGCCAGTGTAAATATCCCCCAATCCTCCCACCAGGTTGCTTTTCCTCCTCTTCATTTCTCCTGCTGTGCTCCTTTTACCCTTTCCGTGTTCAAGCCTCGCCTTCTCCCACTCCACAAACAAACAGCGAACTTTTCCTTTTCAATTTTAATGAAAAAGAAGCCATTCTCTCAGGGGGTGGCTGCGCTGCTATTTTGCACACGGTGGACTCTGTCTCGGCAGTGAACCGCAGTCGACTCACAATATATCAAATTGGAGGCAGTCACCCAGCCTCCACACCTGCCGCTCCGCCTGAAAGACCCCTGCATTTCAAGAGAACACTCTTTGTCTGGCTGAAGCAACTGCCACTGTAAGAACAAGAAAAGAATAGTTCACATTCACATGTTCTTAAGATCGTAATTCAATCTTTTTAACCTCTAAGGAACTCATCTTTAACCAGCTGCAACCCTACCACACGATGTCCTGCCACATTTAGCCAGTGACTGACAGACGGGAAGCCGAGACCTACCGTGATCTGCCTTACCGATGTTCCTTCACATCTGGCAGCACCCTGTTCGACAAAGTCCCCACACACGTGGAGGCAGTTAGAGCATCGACCATAACCATTGGAATATTCTACACAAAGGAAAGGCATCATAATGAACATGTATGTAGTCATGGAAATAAACCACGACTATATTTAAATTCACCATTTTTTTTTCACCAGGTATTGTAGGAGGCCATGTAAGTGCACGGCACTGGCAGACTAAAGCAAGGTAACTGCAGGTCAGTGTTAAAACCACTGTGATCTGTGACCTCAGAGCTCAGACAAGGGAATAAAATAGCAGTGTTTAGTTTGAAAGAGACCAAAAAAAAAAAAAACAATAACCTCTGTAGCCATAAAGGAAGAAGAACGCAATAACAGTAAAGTTCACAAGACCATGCCATGAGTTCAAGGCCTGTGACAGGCCCCTACATACAATATCATAATGTGCCATTACCCGTGTGTCTAAGAAATCAGGTAAAAACACCTGACGGTACGAGGTTCACCGCCTTCCTCAGCATCCAGAAGCTGAATCCATATCTGCACTGGACACGTGCCGCAGAGAAAATTGTCAGTACAAGGGCAGATATATTATGTTCTGTTATTTATAATTTACTGGCACAACCTGCTCTCAGCACTGCCAAACTCTTCACTCACTCTCCACCCCGGCCCACTCACCAGCTACCATTTATTAGATTTTGTGTTTTCTCCAAAAGGAGGACGTGGCTCACCTGGGCAGGTGGGGACTTGCCTAATGGACGGGCCCTCAAATGCTTACTATGCTGGCATGAGCTCACGGCTCATTAATGTAACCGCTCAGAGGGCTTCTGCAGCGGGCTCTCTGGCTGCCAGGGCACGCTAGTGTACTTAAGCCCCTTTCTGCCTCGTACCAGGACTGAGTGCACTGGTACACACGTTCCTGAGGGCCCACACTCTGATCACACATGAAACACACACCAGCCAGCCAGAGGTAAGAAGATGAGCATTTGGGCAGCACACGTGGCTGTATCTCCCCCGAAACCCTCCAGCTAGCATTAGCTCATCATTAGACGCGGACCAGACGCTGGCATCCGAGCGAGGCACGAAGACCCGAGGCAGAGGGACTGAGCTGTAAAAAACGATGCAAAATCTGCACCGGCTGCTGCACACGCATGCTGACGTGTTGCAACAAGTGCCCTCTTCTCAGCCCTGCGAGACCTCCGGTGTTGGCTCAGTGAAACTGACTGCATGACCTGACAACTGCAGCATAAATGGCCTTATCAGGGTAGAGGATTTCTCCACCTGTCTTTCATAACCCGTACCCATCACCCCTCAGTCTTTGCTGCTATTCCCTTCATCTTCACTCCTTTCATTCCCTTTTGGGCCACCTTCCCACCTCACACACTGTGATGTCATACAGGAGCCCCACAAAGGGTCAGAAGGGAAGAAGATTCAGTGTGACAGAGAGCATCTGGTGGAGACAGAAGAGAGAGAGGCAAAAAAGTTCAGCCGTGCACGAAGAAGCACGGAGGCACAGAGAGGAGATGCCTGAGGCTTTGAGTGCTGTCCACCATGTTGACCTCCTGCAGGACACTCGCTTCACTGCAACCTGCAATTAAGACCTGTCTTGTGACATCACCTCCACGTTCTACAGCCCTGCAGCAAAATACAAACAAGCACACCAGGGTAAACAGATGTGCTGATGTTCAAATAGGTGCCGGGAAAACATCTGAAACCTGCAAAAGCATTTATGGACAACGCCAGGGCTTCCTTGACGTCTGAGGCCCGTGTTGGGGTTGAGAACACTGTGATATGTAAACACAGCTGACTGACAGGCAGGTGAGGTGATGATGTTGAGTAATTGGCTGAGAGCTCGCTGAGAGACCTTCAGCAGAACCGACAGGGCCGTAACAAGGTCTGAGGAGGCCCATATTCAGAAAGTATAATGCTCTCAATCAATGTACACTGTGAGCTGCTAGCCTTGGGCCATCGTTTGGGGCATGCAGGAGGGCCAAAGCCATGTGGAAACAGAGGCCAAGCTATGCTGTCGATCGCTGGTCTCCAAAGAAACCAAAAGCCTCACAATTTAAAAACAGCCAGAGATCCAGCTCTCTGTGCCAGAGGAAAGGTGCACAGCTGTAAGCACAAAATGTAAAACTATACCATTTAAAGTCAACATTGGGAAATGGACGTAAAAGCACAAATTTCATCTGCCTGCAATAAATCAGGCAGAAACTCCTTATAATAATTATTTTAATGCAACAACAATCTTTTAATATCCCTTACAAAAAAAATTAGAACAGAAAATGCACGCTCATATTACAAATTGTGCACACTACCCAGCAAATTAATAATTTCAATCCTGATCAGAATAATTGAAGCCTTTGGTGACCTGCAAAGACCATTAAAGTCTAAATGTGAAGAAGAGATGGGATAGAGGCAGGGTGTGGTCACTAGGGGGAGGACTGGATACCCCCCCTCAAATATTCAAGGATTTAAATTTACATTTTTTGCCACAGGGCGGCTTGTGCCTGGGCGGCATGGTGGTGTGGTGGTTAGCACTGTTGCCGCGTGCTGCAAGGCCTGGGGTTTGATTCCTTCCTCAGGTCTGCATGCATGGTGTTTGCATGTTCTCCCTGTGCTTGGTGGGTTTTCTCTGGTTTCCTCCCACAGTCCAAAAACATGCAGGTTAGGTTGATTGGTGTCTCCAAAAATGTTTGTAGTGTGTGTGCCTTGTGGTGGGTTGGTGTCCGCTGTCTCTTGCCTCATGAGACGGACTCCAGGCTTCTTGTGACCCTGAACTGGACCAGCAGTATTGAGAATGGATGGTTTGTGCCTTCAATATCAAGCTATTGGATGGAGATGTTTATGAAAGGAAAATGTTATGAAACATTCTACTTGTGCAGTTCCGGTAGCTCAGTTTATTTCTACTCTATATAATGCCTTGCACAACAGTGTTTTCCCAAGACCCTTCACAGGAAGATAAAGGCAGTACACAAAGGTTAAGCCAGAGAACATGCAGCAAAAACTCCAGTTTTAGACCAGTGGGCTCCACCCTGGTCTACAGCCACACTGAGTATCCTGAGCACAGTATGTATACATAGACAACATGTACACAAAACCTCTTTCCCACTTTTTCATTATCTCCAGTTTCTTGTCCTACACTGGAGAGGAATTAACATCAGAAGGATAAAAGGATTAGCTGTTAGCAAAAGAAAAAAAATCAATCGGATCTAAAGTAATAACAAAACCCTTTGCATTTAAATCATCATAAGCTTCCAATTTAGGCTGGGGGGGGGTTATTGCCCTTTGGTTTCAGTGGACTGTGGTGAGTGGCTTGATAGTTTGTGGATGAAATGGGCCAATGGGAGAACACCTCACGTCAGGTGACCCTTTCTTCTGGGTTTCAGCAATAGGCAGAACATGGGCTGACTCAGCCAGTAAGGGCAGGTTTACAGTTGCCTAGACAACCGGCAGCAGTGTGATTAAGTCAAGGGACTTAAAAAGGCCTTTTTTCTTATTATCGTAGAAAAACTATTAGTTTCAACAAATTGATTTAAGTTTCCATCTAATTCCTCCAATATATAGAGCTATTGTGTTTTGATAGAGGTCCTAATTTGGTCAGTCTCAGCAGAGCACTGCTCATGAAATCTCAAGCAAGGCATTTGATGTCATTGCTTCAGAAAACGCAAGTGTGGTCAGCAACTAAATCGGGGTGTGAAGGTCCATCGACGTAAAAATGCAAACAATGCAATAATGCAGAGTAGCTTGGAAAAAAAGCCATCATGACACGCAGTACAGCATTTGGCAACCAGGCTGCCTGTGGTTGGCAATCCTGTCAGGATGTACCCTTACCTCACCACCTTTATACCAAGCCTTCCACCACAGAGATAATACCTGTATCTACCTCTGTCTACCTGTCTACCCAACCTCCGTGCCATCTTTGCCCTGACACTCAGATATTTTTTCTCTCTCTGTTCCAACTTATGCCCGTCTTTCTTTGAAAAAAATTACAATTCACTCTCCAAATCACAAGACCCTTTTTTCCAGCTTATAAATAGCATTGTGTCTGCTTCAGAGCAGAAAACGTGATGCTTTTAATTTGCAGTAAGCATTGCAAACAAGCACAACTGCAAGTCAGAAATCTGACTTAAATCTTGTACGTTTTGGACTTTCAGTTCACATTTATAACTTGTGGAAATATTACATTATATTGCATTACAACACTGAGGAATTTGAAAAATATAGTAAAGGTACAAAAGGTTCAGAAACTCCAGTGCCAAACGTATTAAAAGCGCAAACCAACCATTTTCTCATACAAGTGCTATCACAGAGCACGGAATAATGTGCTGGGATCTCATATGTAAACTATAATGAATGTGAAAAATATGTGGATACTTTTTACAGCTGTTTCCTTTCTGCAGACTCTCTTTTTTCTCCCTCAAGCTAACCAAAGGCCAGAGTTACAGGGATTTCTTTAATGACTGTACCTGGTCCAGGCACTGCTCAGAATCATTCTCTGTTGAACACAATAAGAAAGTGTGTAGATTCTAAAGCTGCACAACAAAGTGTTAATGCTGAAATATTTTTACATTCTGTTAGATCTAAAGAAAGAATGCTTCTTATTTTTCGACACAAGTTACGGAAATTATCAGATGTGTTCACCTACATGTATGGTCTTTTTTAACTATACACACCCCAACAGGGAGTACACACCTCATTAAACAAAGCAACTGACACCTGTCAAACGTCTGTACGGCTCACAGAGCAAGAAAGGCTTGTTTAGTGAACACAACCAAACAGTGCAACTGTCCATCATGCAGACAAAAAGAGAGGAACTTCTAAAAGTTCTCGCCTCTGTTGATGTCCCTCGACTGTAGCGCAGTACCCGTAAGCAACACACTCTGCAGCAGTTTGAGGTGTGACGCCGTGAGAGAGAGAGAGAGAGAGAGAGCGACAGAGAGCGATAGAGAGAGAAAGAGAGATAGAAGAGAGAGATAAAGACATGGAGAGAGAGGAGGGAGAGAGATAGAAGAGATAAAGAGATGGAGAGAGAGAAAGAGAGAGACAGAGAACAGAGATGAATAAGAAGGGAAGGAAAGCCCAAAAGCTACAAATGTCCTACTGATAAAGGAATGAAGACCGTATCACATAACTGTGGCAGTCAAGATTTAATAGCCTTCCCCATAAGCCAAATTAAACATTTGCAAAATGTCTTGACAAGTGCAGATTTTACTTTTTTTAAGATAATCCTCATTGACTTCTGAGGCAAACAGTGCAAACAGCTAAAGATCAAACATAAACTTGAGTTCTTCCAAAACAATGGAAGACTCAAAACTCATGGCTGTGGGCACATTCTGCACATGCCAGGGCGGCAGAGGTACAGACTGCTGTCAGTCCAGTGCATCCTTTTACTTTGTCATTAGTTACTGGCTCTAAGTTGTCATTTCCTCGCAGTTCAGCTCTGCTTCCTTGTATGCGGAGCTTTGCAATGACACGGTCTTTTCAGATGTAAGGCAAGAAACAGTAATTACAATAATTATGTCATTCTTCTTTTTCCACTTTGCAGTGTGCTTGGCCTTTAATTTGTGGTTCCACGCTGAGGAAACAGAATGCAAAACATTGTGCAGTTCTGGTTCCTCCTTGTTTTGTTTTTGGTCCTGTCTCAAGGCCCGCAATGCAGGCTTATGCATCGGATGTTGTGCAAGCAATACATTACCCAAGGGCATGGGTTGCATTTTAACACTGGGCGGGGATGTCCCCGTCAATCAAACAATCAGTCAATCAAAATTTCCTTAGTGTAAACCATTTATACAAGTACAAGCAAGCGTAAAAGAAAATATTTTACACAGGATTAGGGTTGAAGCATTTAAAGAAAATATTGTCATATTTACCCATTTTGTAGAGATAGAAAGATGTTTTCACATGGAAAGATCCAAGATTTAATTCACCCCCGCTCACTGGAGTGCACTTGTATTACTTTATGTCAATGTCTGGTTGATGATCAGACATTAATGGATCAATAACTTGAGGGAGAGTAATGAGAATGGCTTGTGATGGCATTTATTGGGGGTGGAAGACAGAGAAACTTCACTCACATGGCCTGTGATACCCACCTCTTACAGCGTACT
Source organism: Chitala chitala (assembly GCA_025773905.1). Taxonomy (NCBI): domain Eukaryota; kingdom Metazoa; phylum Chordata; class Actinopteri; order Osteoglossiformes; family Notopteridae; genus Chitala; species Chitala chitala. The sequence goes on from JABJVR010040335.1 coordinate 18,146, forward strand.
GTACCCCTCAGCGTAACAACAAGTATAATTTACTTTGCCCTCTTCATAAGGCTTCTGTTCAGGGTTTAACACAGACTGGACGGTGGGCAGATTGTAATGCTCAGTTTATGCCCTGCTTCTGAATGTCAACACTACTCAACAAGACACATAAGAAAAGCTCCAGAAAGTTCTCCCTCTACCTTTTCTCTCAACGCTACTCAACAAGACTCATAAGCAAAGCACCAGAAAGTTCTCCCTCCACCTTTCTTCTCCCTCATAGATCATCCCATCCTTTCCTTCATCACTTATACCTTTTCTTATTTATTCTTCCCTTCATCACGTCCGCCTTTAATGTCTTGTACATTGAAACCGCTCCATACGATTCAGGACAAAAACTTCTCTGCCATACAGCACAACTTCATGCCGTACAGCACAACTTCTCTGCCATACAGCACAACTTCATGCCGTACAGCACAACTTCATGTATCACAGCTTCATCTGAAAAACACCTCAGCTGAAAGATGACAAGAGTGTGTTCAATAAGTAATATTTTATTTTGCGTGGCGAATCTCCCCCTGCATTTTTACAGCAATAGAACAGAAAGGAATGAATTCCTTGGAAACGCATCTTTCCAGCACATCGCTTCCTCACCGTGGCCAGAACTCCAAACTCAAAAAATGCAACACGTTTGGCAGTTCCTCCTATTTTTTCTTGAAACGAAGACTTATTTTAGGAACAATTCTATTGTTTATAACATTGCTTGAAGTTTCCAGTTATGTTTGCTTGAAGTTTTCAGTTACGTAGCGTATCTTGAGAAAGATTATATGACAGATTGTTTAAAAATCTTCACGTGTACCTTTTAATTCGTCCTTGCACTCCTGGGGACTGGGGCTGTAGTGGACACGCGGCACATCTGGGTTTCATAAATAGTAAAAACAAATGCATTGTGGGACACTTTTTCTAGGGACAAGCGGCATGTCCTGAACCTGTGTGCCATTGCAAATCAGCATGGAATGCGGGCCTGACCATTTCCCCCCCCTTTTCCTGTCCTTTGACTATTTCAGTATGCATATATGTTTACTCTCAGCAGAAGGTCGAATCAGAAGAAGAGGCAGCAGCTTTACTGTCATTAAGTACATATACATGCTACAATGAAGTTACTTCTCTGCATTTAATCCATCCCCCTGGGGGGAGCAGTAGGCAACCACGTGCAGAGCCCGGAGAGCTAGCATGGGTGGGATTTGAACCAGGAGATGTTCACATCCCAGCCTGATGTTCTGCCCACTGAGGCACCATTAATGCTCACTGCATGTCTAATTATATATTATACTGTATATAATGATCCACTATTGAAAGATGAACTATCAGGAAGTAAAGTTTCGATTTTGATAATAATTAGGGCACAAAAATAAATAGATTTAGTTGCAGATCACGTCTCTCCAGTGTACAAAAAAGCATGACCCCCACGCATTACGATCTTTATTGCATATCTTGTAAGGCTCACACAGCATGTTGCAAACCCACATACGGCATGGCATCAACAATGCATTTAACACATTCCAAGGGACTGGAAGGCCAAGCACAATATCACGAGGCACACAAGCTCACACTTGCTGCGCTTTCAGTTTCATGGGAAGACAGGAGTAAAGCAGAGAGATTAGAGGATCTCAGCTCTGTGATTGGCAGTACTGAACCTCTCCCTGAGAAGAACATGACAGACGTCTATGTGTAGCATGTATCAAGGGGCTTAGAGCAGGGAAGTCCCCCAGACGACAAGAAGGAAAAGTAACAGGGCAAGGGGGAGTATACAACAGACTATGGGGGGCGGGGGTTTATACAACAACAGACTATCAGGAAACAAGCAGGTAGTACAATGTAAGGGATTGACAAACACACAGAAGGCTAAAGAGAGAAATGAGAGAGTGAGAAACAGAGAAACAAAGAGAGAGTGAGAGAGAGAGTGAGAGAGGAAAGGAGGGAGGCTCACCTCTAACTGCACAGACTCTGTCGGGCTTCCAAAGCTCCATGGTTTATGCGCAGACACCGATAACAGCAAATCAGGGAGGACAAAAAGGGAGGGAATAATTCACATGGTAACACAAACAGACACATAGCTATGGAGGGGAAAGGAAGAAATATCCACATTTCATTAGACAAAACAAAAACGAACAGGCCGGACAGAGATACAGATCATTCAAGTCAACAAATCCAAGGTATATGGCTAGAAAAATACACGTGTGCCACCTGTGTGACACAACAGCCTGCATCACACACAGGCCCAGTTACAGACTGCCATGCACGTTCATCGTAATCTGCAAATAAAACTATTACATCCACGTTTTCTTTTCAGTTGATTTCTTGTTTCTAGGAGAGGGAGCTGGGGTTTTACAACTTGTGCTTGTCACGCCCCGCAATCAGCGATCGCCAGACCTGACTCATTAATGCCAAACAGCCAAATACAGCACCTCGCAAACAGCCTGTTGTCAAGTATTGAGCCTCTATGCTATTACTGAGAAACTTTGAAACTGACCTGCTTTGTGTGCGTTTCTCCTTGTGTATCTGCCCTGCTCCTGATCCTGCCCGCACCCGGTCCTTCTTGTGTCCTCCGTTCCAGTCTGTGTCCCAACTAGAACATCCCGGATTCCCGACCTTCGCCTGGCCCTTGGACCTCGATCTTGCTTAGCCCCTTAAAATTGTGTTACCTCTGTGAAATAAACTCCACTCTGCACAGAGGAATCCCTTGTGTCTGGCCATTTGTTACAGCCGTCAGAGAGTTTAAGAGGAACTACGTTAAAGCAAGTGGCATAGTACACGAATATTGAATTAATGTATAACTATTGAGATTAGTCTCTGCTTTTATTTCTACAGTTATGACCAATGCATCAGATGGTATTTGGTCATACTTGTATCTGTACACTACCACATGTGTAAATGTTTGCAGATAATTCAGCTCTTAACAGAATATTAGTATTTCTTTTGAAATGTTACAATTATTTCACCTGTTCTTTCAAACTGGTTTTGGTCACGGTTGCCATGCTGTATACTAGGCTTTAATAAAGTACTGTATGTTCTAAGTGAAGGACACATTCTGAAGGTATTTAGCTGCTGTGTACGCAGCTACAGTACTTGCATTAGCCGAATTTTCATTCAACTGAGCTGGATGAACCGCCATGCTAAATTACTGCGAACAGTGCTGCTGTTGAACTCCGCATTGTTATAGGGTTCTGAACAGCTAACCTATCATGGGTCCAAAGGCAATCACATTACTATGTGGTTCTGTGAACCTACACAGTCAACCTACCATGGGTCTGATGACACCCACACTGGGAGAGCATGAAAGTTCTGTAAAGGCTGTTGTTTCCTTTCTGTCAAGTTCTCACACAATCTCTTTATATGTTTTTCCTTCAAATACAGAAATTGTACAGAAATTCTTCGTTCTTTCAATTGCATACATTTTCTCTCCCTTCATAAAAATAACTTGATGTGTTAGTGGCGAAAAAAACCGTTATACAGCAATACGTGTAAATTGCTTTTTCAGTTGGGAAATATCTATTTTACCAAAGCAGAATTAGCATTAATCACGCCTTTTGAACTGTAGTGTTTATGTGTAGAAGTAATACTAACTGTGTGGTTGATGAGAAACACCAGTCATAAAATCCTGGAAGACGTAGAGAAAAACAGCAAAAACGGCTCATGTCGGTAGCAAAGACAAACAATCAGACAGGAGCTCGTTTGGTTTCTTTCATCTTCAATTAGGAAAAGAAAGTAAAAATAGGTGGTCACCGCTTTCCCTTTTTCTACCCCAAAAAGCAAAGGGTCCCTTTGACAAATTGCACAGCTGAGGATCTCCTGTCCAATGTCAACAGTACATCCCAAACGGAAGCTGCCATTGGGGAACACTAACCAGAGGCAGAAAGGGGAGCTAACGGGGGAGTGCTAAGGCCTCACCGGGCCGACCCGTGCTTCACGGGCAAATGAATCATGCTCCCAGAAGGGGGAAAGCATAACACCGGTGAAATGAAAATCCAGCAAAGCTTTCAAAGTTCAGGCACACAAACCACAGGGCAAAAATACAGGGAGAACAACAAAGTCAAGCTGCGCTAACGTGGCTAACTCTGCACTGCCAGCTAAGTGCTAGGAAACTCCACCAGGGCAAGTCATTACATCTACAAACTGCTGATTTAATCAAGCATCCAATTAAGCACACCAGTTATTTCAATGGCAAACCCCCATTAATCACACTGGCAGTCAATGCCTGTAATGAAGTGAGGTAAGATGTAATAGAGTGTCCGATTAGGTTAACTCCACGGACACGTTAGTTACAACACTAAATATTAGTTATAAGCAGTTATAAACCTACACACTTTCAAGTATTGCAAGTCATAACCTGCCTCCACACCTGACTCAAAGTTCCGTTTTGGAATTTAGCTGTTGTGCATTGAAGTGTCAGTTTAGTACATACGGAAGGGTTGGCACAAATTCCGAATGCAGCCAAACTATAAAATGGCTTCAAAGCACTTCCAAAGAATTCATTGGCTGGTTCTGTAGACCCACTGAGGAGTGTGGGAAGGGAAGGAAGAACACACCCAATTTCTCAGCAACAATTTTGAATACGACTGAACAATTATCATCATACCAGTGTTTATTCACAGCCAGGCTCATACCAGCCGGTAGGTAAGACTGGCAGATGGTTGATTGATGCTCCCTGCTGTGGCCTGACAGGTGGACTAATGGAAAAAAAAATGCAGGGAAGGTGGTATGCAATAGATCGTCCAGCTGTCGTTCTTAGCACACACCTGCCATGTAGGTATCAACTGCAGCTGCCACTCTTCCACTTTTGGGTGAAAAGGTCCTTTATAGGTGACATCGGGCATCAGTCAAGCTCTCCAGCTGTGTTGGTTGGTAACCGTGCACCCTGAAAGCTGGTAGGCGGGCAACACTGGAGCTTAGAGAGGGTCATCCGCTTCCCAGAGACAGCTTTTCAGCTGTAGTGCCCAGACTACCACTGAGTGGCCTGCTCAGTCAGCGGACACAATGCCCTATTTTAACAGTACACTTGACACAACCTCATCTCTGTGTGCACAGGGCTGAATACACAAAGCACCAACACACCAAGCAGGTATTCTGGTCACGGAGCTAATTATTTTCACTTTCCTTATTTTACGATAAAATTACCCCGGTCAGGGCACTTGACAATAATGGAGGACTTTCATTAGCATCAGATCCTTGTTTACCTCCTAGCTAAGCATGACATTGGTGTAATCCTGTATTTATGAAAGGCACACAGAGCCAACTTACACAATCTGTGACCACCAGTGTTACACATCCGACTAGCCTCTGCAAACTGGGGACAGCCAGAGAGTCAGGCCATTGAAAGCTTATGTTTAAACTCCTGACAAAAACGTTCCAACCGCAATAACACACTAATCCCTACATCACAGTAACAATGACAGCATTGTAACCTGTGGGCACACAGTGGATACCAATGATTTTGCATTTTAAACAAACAAGTGAAATATAGTTACTCTTTTTAATGTAATTTTTCTTGAATACATTTTAATGACTGCAAAGCAATTCGTTAGCCTGCCATGTTAACTTAAGTGTCATCCACACATTTATTTTTAATAACTCCTCAGCTGCTGGGGTCATGTGACCTACAGTGGAATAAACAGGACGCAAGTTAAAGCTTAAACTGTCTCATCCAAGGGCAGGAAATCAATTGTTTTCTGTACCCAGAGGTGAAAGATATAAAAACCAATACTCATCATCACATGCAGAATCTGACCATATCAGACGTAAAAACAAAAACTTTGCCGTTTGTTATTTTGATAAAAATTAAAGCTTTACTCAAAACACGTAGATTACTCATAACGTAGACAGAAACTTTATACAAAAACCTTATTATCCATTTTATTATCATAGACAAAAAATGTTTTAAACTTTCTGCAAATACACCGTACATAAAAACACAAATGATACGCACAAAAATCCACTGGGAAAAATAAAAATGATGTGTACTGGAAACAAGAGATGAGCACGATAAAGTTAGTATGTCTCATGGTCACATCTGTTACTATCTCAAATATGTGGTAAAATTACAGAGAAAGTACTTTACAAACTACAGAGGACAGAGGCCCCATCAAGTCAATACTTCTCACTAATAAGAGCTCACAGATAGAGCTGGTCCATGTTAGGAGCTCACAGATCGACAAGCTCAATGTAAGGAGCTCACAGTTCGACAAGCTCAATGTTAGGAGCTCACAGATCGATAAGCTCGATGTTGGGAGCTCACAGACCGATAAGCTCGATGTTGAGAGCTCACAGATCGACAAGCTCAATGTTAGGAGCTCACAGATCGACAAGCTCAATGTTAGGAGCTCACAGATAAATGTATTTAATGTTAGGAGGTCACAGATAGGGAGGCACATTGTTAGGAGCTCACTGATGCGTTTAATGTTTGGAGGTCACAGATAGATAGGCACGTTGTTAGGAGCTCACAGATAGACATGTCTAATGTTTGGAGGTCACAGATAAACAGGCACATTGTTAGGAGCTCATGGAGAAGAAGTTTCTGTTTATATTTAATCACTGCATCAGCCTGCCACACTGTGTCAAGAGGCTGCAGCAGGCATGCTTGTTGTTGGAGAGCTAACAGCTAAGAATGGGGGTGGCCTCTTCAACAATGTTCATGTTAATCCGAGTGGGAGAGGCTCTCTAAAGATTCACTCTTTCTCAGTTTGCAGTTGGCGGCTGGCTAAGTGCCACTACAGCATCACATACTTCAACAAAGAGAGGAGTCTAAAAGTCCTACTAGCTTTCACTGCAGAGTGAGATGGACCGAATATAATTCAGGTTCATCACCAAAAAATGGAAATGAAAAAGACTCTGTAAATCCTTCCTACTTTCCTGTGCCCCGACTCATTAAAAGTAGTCATCAGTTTCACCTTGTGGCAACACCAATAGAGATACAGGCCACCAGAACTGCAGCAGGTAAGTACTTCATTAAAATAGAAAGTCTGCTAAGTGAAATCCTTTGGCACGCTATCAAAAGTCATAAACATCTTTCTGCCAAAACGTTGTATTCTCAAAGTAATCCAACTTGTGTAGAATGACTAAAATAACAAAGGAGACATGTCAGTTATAATTCCATACCCAGATATCTCAAAAACAAAACCTGAAACTCTTCTCCAAAAAAGCTCACGATTAGCAAGAATTCATGAAACGATGAAGTTCACAAGTTCAGCTGCTTAAGTTCACAAGTTCCACTCTCTCAAACTACCGAACACCAGCATCAAAAGAAAAATGAATATGACTTGAAAAGTTTGAAAACCAAAATGTATGAAATTTTTATTGTGCATAAAGACTGAAAGATTTAACAGACAAACGGTTAGAGCATACATGTGAATAAACATTTTGTAAAGGCAATGTCACATTTCAAAATTTTGTTGAACACACTGAACATTAAAACATCAGTTTTTAGCTGTAATTTCCTTTCCTAAGAATCAGATTAATTCAAACCCAGAAAAAGGGGAATTTCAATAAGGGTCCACACTGGATCTCAGAAGTGACAAAAGACACATTTGCTTGTGTCTCATTTCCTGGAGAAAAAATAAGACTCCCAGAGACTCGCTGAGAATTTAATAACATCCAAGGCATTTACCCAGTGCATACGGCCGAATAAGACATGTGGCTCCACCCCGAATTACATCATTCTTCTAGTTGCACTTGCCTAAGCCTTTTGACCACAGTTGTTTTCTACCAAAAGCATTAAGCCGAACGACCTGGCTTTACTCTGGCGAAACCAGCCATGTTCCTGTTGGGTGGAGTTCTTGCCTATGCTTGTAGTTATAGTTTATTGCAGCATCCCTGTATCTCCTGATACTTTAGTTTTAGAAGCCAACTTGTGTTTTTCTATCTTCATACCCGGGGCCTTTTGTTTTGGAGCAACACAACCACAGCTCATACGCCTTACTTTCTGAGTTTGGGGATCCGTTGTCTATGTTGCTTTGTAATTCCTCATGTGCACCTCTATGAGCAGGAGCAGCAGGGAGGTGGACAGATTTTGCTAGTCAGTGAGAATACCGAAGGAATCGTTCACAAGCACGTTTCACTCAACAAGCCTGATCTGAAAGGCCTCATGGCTTGAAGGAAAATTTACTAGAAAAACACATTTACAGTACTAACATATACAGTTAAACAGAACCAACAGAATGCAACCTTTAAAAAAGCTAATTAAATGACTCACTTACAATAATGCTTTTGGGGGGCTTTAAATGGAATATAAATTATCCAAGTCCAACAAGACTTTTATCACGCAGTTTGTAAGAAGCTCTGGTTATACCTCACAGCTGGTTCTTGATAAGTCATGGTAAGGCAAACATGGCTTGTACATATGGTTTACAATGAAATGTGAAGCTACCAAACCATCCATCCTTTCCCAATACTGCTTATCCAATTCAGGGTCACAGGAAGCCTGGAGCCCATCCCAGGAGGCACAGAATGCAGGTCAGAGACACCCTAGGTGGGGTGCCAACCCACCACAGGGCACATACCATGGGCAATTTGGAGACACCAATCAACCTAACCCATATGTGTTCGGACTGTGGGGCGAAACCATAGAACCCCGAGAAAACCCACCAAGCACAGGGAGAACGTACAAACACCACACACACAGACCCAAGGCAGGAATCAAACCCCAGGCACGGCATTGCAAAGTGTGTGGTGCTAACCACCATGCCACCTGCTACCAAACCACTCAAGGGAAAATGATATAAAGAAAAAGAAAACATTTTCAAGGTCTCAAAGATATAGCCATGATTTTCATCCTGTTTGTGTGGATTATTTTACAAAAAAAAAAAAAATCATAAAATCCTGGCACAAATCCAGGTGTCCAAGGTGACATTTGAAGTTTACTCTTTCATTAAAAAACAAAGGCAAGGAAGTGAAATTTCAGCTGAAAGTACAAAATGAACATCACATGCGATTAATAAGGTAGACACCATGAAGGACATGTCTACCTATGAAAGTTAATTTAGATTTTAAAAAAAAGACTACTAAAACAAAAAACGTCGAAGAAGATATGGAGCTAATTCAATATATTTCACCACCAGCTGGACTCAACATATTGTAAAAAACAGAAGCATCTATCTATAGACATAAATTATGTTTATGGTTTACACTTTCATTCATTCAATTTTAATCTCTTGCTTACCCAAGAGAGGGTCACAGAGGGCCTGGAGTTTTCCTTAAAAATACTTTTGCAAAGCACACGTTTCAGTCAGGATGTCTGTTCCAGGCTAACAATTAATTTTTTTACTATCCCTGCTATTACAGGGAAATACGATCCCCAGTATTATTTTCAAGTCAAAGTAACAATTATTTTTTAAACATTAAGCAAAGAAAAGAATATCTGACAAGAAATTTACATTACAACAAACCCTCCACCCTCCTTCTGCATGTAATCACCAGTTCTTCATTAAACCTCCAACACAGACCACATAGAGACAAGAGCCCAACGAACAGGCTAGGTGATCATTAAATCATCACTCAGAAACACCGGCCACTTTCTGCTCACTGGGGAACAAAAGGAAAACGTGTTTGTTTCGCTTACGCAAACAAGGAGTTAATTAGAGTAGATTCCTTCTACAGTGGAGCTGTGGAACAATAAGTGAAACAGTAGACCTTGAGTGAGAACTGCCCTTTAATTTCAGCCTTGCAGTGGAAGCAGGTCATTACCTACCCCAGCCATTCAATGATCCATTGTGCTCTGAGACAAGCCAAATGACTCCAACCCCTGCCCACTGATGGAAACTGCTGCTGCGCAGTGCAGAGGAGCACAGACAAAATCCCAGACATGAAGTTTACCCATTGTCCGAAGTGCCATATTTTGTCAATGACACCACAATGCGGTGATTTCACCAGCAGGCCGACACTGTGGGCGATATTTGGGCTTCCTTACCGGCCTCCCAAAACACGCGAGGCAGTGGGTCTTTGCTCCCTTTATTGGGACTGACGTTCCGTCTCTACGTCTGAGTCAGACAGCTCGGGATAGGCGAGAGCACAAAGACTGCTTGTGTCGCTTTTCAGAAGGAAGCCATTCAAGATGTGTGTGAGAGAGTGTCACAAGGCCTAAGTCAAAGGGGCTCCAATGTCACATCTGTGTTATATTCATAAATTGCTTTAAAGGAGTTCAAGACCACATTTGCTTTGCCAAGTACCCCCCGCGCCATCCTTCGCCTGCACCCAAAGGTCATTTCCACCGTGACCTATGCGAAGTACTTCTCACATGTAGGTTAGCTGAGGGCTGGAGCTAGTCTGTCACCTGATAATGTTTTAATTTTTATTTACATCTGTGTTAACATGTTGAAAATGTTAGCTATTGTTTTATAATTTACTAATCAATTAATTAAATTATCATTCACAATAAAACTACACAAATCAATTTTGCACTAAAAACTACAAAAAGATAAAATGTTTTGTCCAAAATTACATTTAAAGTCTTTGTTTAGTCTATGAAATTACATAATGATTTATTGGGATGCTATACAACGACAAAGAACGTTAGAAACTTTTCTTTTTGACTTGTAACAATGCATGTTGAACATGAGTACCTTCTGCCACCTGTTGGAAATAAGTTGTAAAAACAGATTTATGATTCACACCACGCGGAAAATTTCGTGTAATAAACTTTTGGTTATTATATCGTTCTGTGGAATTATAACTTAAACATCTGGAATATAAGTATTTTGCCAGAGGGAAATATTCTCGTTTTTATATGGCTCCAAGTCATCCATGCACTTTATCCTGCATAATTTTTTCTTATAATATCTCCATCTATAGCTTCTCCTATTGAACATAAAAGTTAAAATTCTATGATAATGATATAGTGACAGTTTAGAATAAATTAATCATTTCATTAAATTCAAGTTAGTCAGAAATTACCTCCTATTTCCTGTTAGTTTTGGACTTAAATTTTCAATTTCAATTTACTTTCATATAGCACCTTTCACAACAAGTTGTCTCAAAGTGCTTTACAGAGAGAAATTACAGATAATACAGAATTAACAGTGAGTGGATGATTGAAGTTAAAGACAAAAACAGACAAAAATGGAGGAGAGGAACCAAAAACTCCACAATGTGGAGAAAAAGAAACCTTTGAGGTCCTTAGGTTGACTGGCTGTCCGGCCCCTCCAGGGCATACTAACATTACAGACTACACAGTTTATAATGGAAACTGAATGTAAATAACATTATGGAGTCCTTCTGTGCTCCAGGTGTAGGAGTAGCTCTCTGCGGGCTTAAGGTATTCCTTGGGTGAAGGCCCCATTCGGGGGATTTCTACATGATGATCAGAGAACCATCAAACCCAGGGAAAGACTTAATGCAGAACCCTGTCTAAGGCAAACATTTAGAAAGTTGAAACTGTTTACAGACAACAACCCAAACACCAGGCTGCGGTTTAGACCAGAAAAGACCAAAATGTTCTTCTTCCATAAATTTCAGAGCAGTTCTTACTGAGAAAAACATACTGGGGCAACATGACATTGTAAATATTTTGTTTATTATACCTTTCAAATTGACAAATGGAGTAGAAATGCTGTTTGGCTTCATTAAGAGGCATTAAACTGCTGGCTTGGCGATGAGACATGTCCAGCACATGAGAACACATACAGTCCTGGAGGTTTTTCCAGGCACATGTTTTCCACATTTAGGAAAGTCTGTTGCCCTAAAATTCTGTGATCTAACTCAAAGCATAAAACATCCCCTGCCCAGACTTCCTGTAAGTCTTCCTGTATCTGCATTGGTAGTGCTTTTAGCTTTTGGCAGAGCAGTGTCCTGTTCTCAGTGGACCTACACCAACAACTGTCCCAGAACCAACACAGCAAAAACCAGCAGAAAGTTATACGTCAGAGAAGGCCTCAATACATATTCTTAACTAAGACACTAAATACTTAATATTTTGTCAAGAACTTTTATCAATAAACTATTAAATTATGACTACTTTTTAATCACCCATAACTACCAGTTTACCATCTGGATAAGACAGAATGGGACAAAACGCTGTTTTAAACCATCTTAACCTATTTGCCCCAACGGGGCCTCACGCCCACAGAGGTGGGGTGAGGGGGGGTGCTGCATTAGTGTTGTAAACTCCAGCTTTGAAAAACAACGAGCGCCCTGCAGATGAATCTGGGGAAGTTTGGGAGGGAGCAAAGAAGAAACGCTATAATTACGTAACCAAAAACAGAAGTGCAGCGCTGTAACCATCTTTTAACAAGAACAGTGTACACAGACCCACTTTGTGGTCATCGCTCACGTGAGCTTTCTTCTCACGAACCACCCCTTCCACACTGTCCAAGTGCCTTGAACAAACACAGACAAATTTAGTTTTTAATACAATGCAATGGCATATTCTGTATTTTCAACACGTGAAATAATTTTCATTCCAGATTGATTCATGATTACCAAGTTAAGCTGTGATACAGCATGCACACACCTGCATTTACACATTGAATGTGTGTTCTTGTGCGTATCAGCCCATTTTTCAAGACAAAGTTCTCACTCACTAGTTCCCCATTTTATACACACAAAAAATGGAACAATTCTGCAAACTTGAAGCTCGTGTCAACAACATGACCCCAAACGTGCTAAACTGTAGCACGACTGCGCTGGTCTCAGTCAAATATCATTCAAAAATCAGTTGTGCAAATCTCTGAACACAAAGGGCATCATTTAACTCGCTGTGTTCACTTATAGACACTGGCCTTCAAAACACAATACTCTGATTACCAATTAGCCTCACTCATGTCACACCTGTGCAATCTAAACTGGAAGAGCACTTCAATCACATTTTATCTGTAGTTAGAGAAGAGAATAGGTATGTAAGCACTTGAAATTTTACAGTATTCTCTACAATAACTACAGTATACTATAACTTTATAGCTTCTATTGTTATCTACAGTGCTCACAGAAATGTACCCTATAGTGTAATGTTGTCTAGCCATGATGTTGCTGTGTGTGTGTGTGTGTGTGTGTGTACTTCTTGTAGAACAGAAGGACTGCCAGTAATAGGTGGCAGAAGCCAGAAGCTCACAGGCGAGCAAGAGACAACCATATTATACATGGTTTTGTAAAATAATGTCCCCACCCTGAGGGAAATCAGAAACAGTCCTCGAAGCCTGTCCACAATCAATTACATTTCATCAGATGACGATGAAATATGCGAGTACCCATATGTGAGTACAGCATCCTCTCAGTACTCTGTACAGACATGTCACTATGTAAACACCCATATGTGAGTACAGTATCCTCTCAGTTCTCTGTACGGACATGACACTGTGTAGATACCCACATGTGAGCACTGTATCCTCTCAGTACAGATATGTCACTGTGTAAACACCCATATATGAGTACAGTATCCTTTCAGTACTCTGTACAGACATGTCACTATGTAAACACCCATATGTGAGTACAGTATCCTCTCAGTTCTCTGTACGGAC
>JABJVR010040346.1:0-31941 GCA_025773905.1 Chitala chitala
TCCCCTGCCCTACGCCCTATGTGCTCTGGGATGGGCTCCAGGCTTCCCTGTGACCCTCACCAGGAATAAGCGGTTAAGATAATGGATGGCTGGATGGATAATGAAAAAACCCAGTACTGACACCCCCTCTGATAATTATACTCAAGTAGTTTGACTACAGCAACAAATTTACACTGCTAGGTATGCCACAGTTTGAGAATGTTTGAGAACCACTTCCTTACATCACATCAGTCTGTGAAATGAAAAGTGCAGACTATGTAACCTCACCTGTGCTCAGTGCTTTCATTTAGTCCTTGGCCCACAAAAAGCATTTACTGTATGAGAAATAATAGAACAAATCTTGTTGTTTCACCCTGAAACTTGGTGCCCTTGGCTCATTTTCTTTGAAGCTTATGTAAATTAACTCATTTTCATTTAATATTCATCATACATGCCGTACACATATACACCCCATAAATGGTGTTCGAGTCAAATTCACCAGATGGCAATAAATGATGGGAAAGAGTCACACAGATCATGGTTTTCAAACACACAGAGACAGACACACACACACATTGGACATGTTATGATATGTTTATTGTATGTTCAACAGACATTGTGCAAATGTCTACTTTCCCATTCCCTCCAGGCTGTAGGGTAAGAATCATCCATATTTTCACAATATCTCATGCATTGTCAGAGGCAGCTGGTAACATGGCCAAAAGACTTTATAAACAGCAAGTGTTGGAGCTAATAATTCAGCAGACAGGCAAATAGTGAAGTGGAAGATGGGGATGTATCAAAATGAGAGGATAATGTAAAGACTACTTCTGAATATGAGAATGAAACAGAAAATAAACCCAAAAGCTCCACAGCCCACCACAGGAAGAACACCTCAGACTGCTACTCAGAAAACCCCACAACTATCCAAGCATGGACCAGGCAGAATGTTTATGTTCAAGAATGGTTACATTCAGTGGTCAGCATCTGCAATGAATGAACCACCTTGCTGTACTGCTAATGCAACATGGATGGTACCAAGGTGCACAAAGATGGCAGTGAGTCAGGTCCATGACATAAAATCATCATTTGAACTATTATTTCCAAAATCAGTTAACAAAATCGTTCTGAATATAGCCAACCTTGAGGGAAGACAGGAAAAACTGTGGCATGGATGAGCACACTGCATAGGGATGAACATATTACTTACAGAGAAGACAATAAACCTGAGATCATTCTGGATTTTAATGACAAAAAAGGAGACAACTTAGACAAGGTGGCGTCCTGCTATAGCTGCCAGCAAAGGACTTTACTGTGGCTACTTGTGATCTTTAAGAACACACTGGATGTATCAGCATACAATGCTTTCTTGATCTGGATTATACTAAATCCAGAGTGGAACCAACAAAAGAGGCAAATGTTGTTTCTGGAGGAGCTAGGAAAGCACTTGTGGCCCCTTATATCCAGAGGAGACAAGAAGTTCTAAGGCCCACAGCTGGTGCAGCCATGGCAAGAAAGATTCAAGAGGATGTCCCTGTGACTCCAGCTGCCACCACCGCCAGTACCTAAAGTAAGTGTCAGATGTTGAAGTGATTAGATTTGAAGGCCTTTTACAAAGATTTGTGAGTGAATACAAATTTATAATTATACTGTAGGTTGCAGATGGCTGTAAAAAGAGGAAACATTGCTAGGAGCATATTCATGTGGGCAGTTGATGTTTCTCATGTATGAGGGAGGATGTGACAAAAGGTCATTTTTCATCAACATCATACTAACATTTTTGTGAATCTATTCAGTCATTTACCTTTTTAAGTAAACGATTATAGATTTTTTTGTACCAGGTCAAAAAAACTATAGAAAGTTGTTTTATGTTTGTTGAATAGATGGATGTTTCAAAGTCTGTTATATGTCAGGTTACTATGTGAATTTAAATTGCAGTATGGTAATACATGCTGTTTTTAGTATTATGTTTCCATTCTAATATTCACAACAACAGTTTTTAGATAATTTTTTTTGGTTTTAGTTTTTAGATAAAAATTTTTTTAATTAAAAAAGAAATAAAAATATGTTGATTACTGCTCCTGGAAAGACAGTATTTACATTGCTGAAACTTTTAAGGATGAAAAACAGGTCAAATTTTCACATTTTGTAAGTATGAAAGCCACTATATTTTGAGAATCACCCAGCTAATGGTACCCTTCAAGTCATAGTTTATATTTTATAGTTTATTTTTATGCATATTTATCTTAGTCCAATTGGTAATATTTAAAATGTGTCGGTATTTTATTGAGAAAGTATAGCCCATATTCCTCCTATTTATCTGCGTATTGTAACGATAAGTCTCATATTCTTGTTGTCACAGGCAGATGTAATTATTTTTAGAATATGACCTTAATTTTGTTCTTGTTAAAGCGTTACACTTACGCGAGATCTTTCTTTATTAGAACAGATGCTATTTTAGGATTTGTTATGCGGTTTGACGGATGCATGTCGTAGCTGGATTGGATGGCCGCTTTCTCCGGGCACTGGCTCAGCAGAACCAAGTCCAACTTACCAGCTGTCGTATGCCAGCCACTGACGCTGACCAAGGAGGCCGGCTGATTGCAAGATATACCGTTTTGTTAAAAATTACTTAGTTTTAGTACTGCAAAACCCAAATCATCGAGTGTAATACTGATATGAAATATTATCCAAAAAAGGAACGGTTGTACCAGCGAAACTAACTGAATATACGAAGAGATTGAAGAGAATGGGCGACTTGTCGGATCCAGTGCCGATGGAGGAGTCCAGTAGTTCGGAGAAGATAGATCTATCACTTGGTTGGTGATTTAAAAATAATAACTATTTGAAACTCCAAATGTCTGTTATTTAAATCTTTATGATATTCATATTACTTGGGACACTAGACTGACAAACATGGATTTACTCTCACTTCAGTAGGCCATCACGAAGAGCGGTATATGCGCTATTATCCATCTTGTGTGTGCGTGTTTACAAGTTTGTAGCAACCTGAAATGTTCAATTATAAACGTTAAAATACTCTCAACATTAAAGAAATTACTGCAGAATTTCTCACTACTGAAGAGGTTTAACGAACCACTGTACCAACAGAACGTTTAAAAAGCGATATAATTTGCACAAATTTCTTAAACTTTTTAGCAATTGTGGAAAAGGATTAAATTATAATTTAACAACTACGTGACGTATATTTCTTTCAATGGGTTTAACCTCAGTGATTCATCACAGGTTCACATTGCTAATCGCTCAATATTCACACAACCTCTTCTCTTTTGACCACAGATGACATTATTAAACTTAACAAAAAAGACCAAAAAGCGACATATGTTGGCTTCAAACAGAGAAACGGACAAGATGATAACCGCAAAAACTTCAGGAAATTTAACAGACCAGGACAGCAGAATCGCTTCCGTTTCAGAAAAGGCACCTATGAGATTCAGCAAGGTAAGCAATAGGAACTAAGTCTCAGGAAGAGAAAAGTATAACTGTATAATGTCAAGAAGAGTAAATGTTTTGAGAAGTTCTGTTTAGGAGGCTTGTTTAGTAAACAAAAATGCTTGTCAGCTGTGGCATTTTCAGCTGGTTGTCTGATGCATGTTGGTTAACTCAAATGTTTTCCTCATGCATATTCAGATAGGAATTTCAATGGAACAACTTTAAGTACTCATATCTTACTCAAGGGTAACACATAATGGCCCCACATGCTCTAACCCCATGAACACAGTTGGTCCAGAGGTTCTTTTGTAAGGGTCTGTGTATTTTCATCACTTAAGTTCTAATCTTCACATGCCATCCTCTGTGGTCAGTAGTTCAACATAGACACGGAACGTGATTTTAACAAAGTCCACAGAGACAAAACAACAAGCAGAAAAGACCAAACAGAATGTGCTTTCCCAACTTGTTTGCAGGTTTCAACAGGTTTAGGTACATGGGGCGACCCATGCGTAACTTCTACAGTAGGAGACAGTACAATGTGAAGGGCGGCGTGATGAGCATGAAAGGAGTCAATCCTCTGAACAGACCACTGTGGAATGCAAAGGTATGCCCAGAGCTAAGTAACCGTGCAAGGTGAGCGTCACAGGCAGACGTTGAAAGCTATAGCTAAAGGCTACAAAGGAATAATTTGTTAAAGTGTTAAAGCATAAGACAAAAACATGCCAAAGAAAGACTCCTTCCAAATTTTAGAAATTTGTAAGGTATGCAAATACATTTTTTGTAAGATCTGAATACAATACTGAATAGCCTTGATTGCAGCGCATTTTGCTCTGCATGCACGTTAATAAAGATTTTTTGCTTGCAATGCGAAACTGAATCGTAGCTCAAATGTACATCCATCATGCTCAGGACCGACTGAGTCACTGGAGAATAATATGTGGCTTCACTATGGAGCAGTTATAAAGTTGCTCCTTTAAGAATAAGCTTACTGTCCCTGCCTGTCATGTCCCCCATGTCCATTGGGTGTTGCCATTTCCTTCCCGTCTTTCCCTCGTGTTCATTGTCTTAATTGAATCGGGGTTCGCTTTTTGTTTCTTGTTTTAGTGCCTGTTTGAGCTTGCCTCTTTTGTCAGTGTGTTGCCGGTTGTTGTGGTTTGGATTGTGTAATGGTAGATGTGAGCCTAGCTGTGCTATGTATTGATGTTCTTTGAGTGTTCCCTTGTTTGGTTGTTCCTCGTTACTCTTCGTTATCCTGCTTTGTTCTGTCAATAAACCTCTCTTTCTGCACTTGGACCTTGCCATGCTGTACAGATTTTAATAACAGTAAGAGCTGCAGTATTATTTTAGAGCTGTATTTAGACTACTTGCATAGCAGTGTTCTTTTACCTTCCCAGAATGCCAATCAGTTTGGACAACACATGACTGGGTTCAGAGGACCATTTTACCATTTTTACAGAGGCCCACGTGGGACAGCAAAGCGGTAATGCATAGTTTCTTCGTTTATTCTGCAGAGACATTGTTTAGTATAAATCTAACTGTAAAAAAATGGGGTTCATGTATTCTCATAATAGAATTCACATCTCTACTAATGTATGAAATGTTGCAGTAAATGACCACAGACATACAGTAGATGGTTTCACTTAGGAATGTATAAATGTCTCACCATTTACTTTCATTCATGCATTGCCTTATCAGGATCCCATTCGGCAAAAACATCCCACACTCCCAGCCGACGCACAGGCAGGCCGCCACGAAACCAGTTACTCTGAACAGAGGGGTTAGTGTAGTGTGGCAGAATGCACCCAATCTCTGTGCAACAGAGGGGGAACAGACAGAGTTTTTTAAGAAAACTCACTTTTTTGTATATGTTAAATGTTTTTTTTTATCCTTTTACTTTATTTTATGAATTTGATTTTATGTATCCTATCAAAGCTTGTTTGTTTTTTATTCTGTAATCCTTTGCTGTGAATTACTTTGGTCGACCTGGTTGTTTTTCGATGTGCTCTAACAGTGTAGCAATATATTGACATTGATGTGTGTATATCGAATTCTGTGGAGCAGCTACACTGATTTTAGGTTTCTTCTACTTCTCCAGTTTAATGCTCAGAAATCAGAAAGCGTGCAAAGATACCAGAAAGTACGAAGGTAGGTCAGCTTTTAGCTGCAAACACTAAAACGTATAGCTAACTGAAGAGAGGCAGATCTGCCTACCTTCTCAGTTAATGTTTTGAACTTCCAAAGCTGGAGAAATGCACCCTCTTCTGGTTCCATCTTGACAGTTTCCCTTTCCAACACAAAGGCACCATCAGACATCCAGTAAGTTTTGTATTTATATTCAGGTATGCTTTGTGTTCTGTTTAATAACTGCAATGACTTCTGCTACCACTAATAAGTTTATTGTACATATAGTGTAAGTTGCCATCTAACTATATTTTCATTTTTTGAAAACCTACAGCAAACAACCACAATCCTATTTGATCACAAGTGACCTGACATGTTGCAGATCACGTCAAGTGAATGATGACAACACACACTTCCTTTGTTGACCAGGTCTCAACAGCATATTCTGAGTGAGAGCACTCTGGAAGAAGGGGTCTTGCCTCACCCCCAACCCAAAGGCATCCCTTTGAGGTTCAACTTCAAGGCCACATCCAATCAGGTAAGACAACCAGACTAGCTTTGAATTTATTTTGTTGTCATAGCAAAGCACAGCAACCCTAATCCTAGCCCAGAATCTTCCATCTCGTATAAAACTAATCACTTAGTTTTGCCTATGAAAATACCAACACTCCCCAACCTTTAGTTCATTTACACTGAAAGTCTCAGTTCTGTTCTCGGTTTTGTGACAGCACAACTGTAAATGTCACAGCACTGTACTGTACGTGTGTAGCATTCACCACGACTTCTCATGCCTGACTGTTTGTGTTCCAGACGGCACTAACTCTGAACGATCGTTTCACCAGCCTGAGGATCCGTGGACGTCCAGGACAAGGACCGTGGGGGGGCAGTGGAAGGGGTAGGGGCAGGGGCAGGGGAGGTCGAATGGTCATCATGCAGTGACCAGCACCAGTGGAAACCCAAAGAGTACAGTCACACTCTGCTGCTGTTGAGTATCACCTGCCGGGATGGTGAGACGGCTTCAGTGCCAAGACAACAACCAGACAGACTGAAATGCCAAAAAGGTGACAGAATAAAGAGTTCTGTCCAAGCGAAAGGCCTCTGTTCACATTTCCTCCTCAAACCAGCAGGAAACATGCAGTACAATATTGCTGGATGATGCAAGCTATATTTATCGGTTTGGAGCATTTCCATGAGCTAATTGCTTGCTTCATTCATATTTATCACTAGTCCTTGGGGAATAAAAAGGGTGTGAAGAAACAACATGTAATGTGTTTGCTTCTTGTCTGTTTGGTACACAACAGGGAGTAGGAGTTGTAATGATCGGACAGCCTGATTTCCTTTTAGTTTCTTGTTAAATTGTTGTCTTTAAGTACACTGTAAATAAACATGAAAATATGAACGCATCTGTTAACTTCCCTAATTCTGATAACCCTTAATATACAAGAATAAATTGTGAGAAGTGGATTATGTCTTGCATGCCTTGTCAACGTTCTATAACTATAACACACCTCATTTCTAATTTTACCCTTCCCATTGTTCTTAGCTACACAACTGCTTGTATGCAGTAATCCTTAAATGGGTTCAAACACTATTTCCTTCACCTTTTTGTTTTCAAAGTTTACTACAATGCCCCTACTGACATAACATTCTGGGTCTCTTATAAAGTGGTATACTGGATAAGCAAACAGAATATTATAACATGCTGATGGCGCTGCAATAGTGAGGCCGTGCAAACAAAATACAAGGAGGCTCTGTGAAGCAGGTTCAGGTGTATGATGTATTATTCTGTTGAACATTTACAGCACTGTACACATACTTTACAGAAATACAGAAAAGAATACATTTCCACAGCACTGAACAACAGTAACACAAGGAACCCTCAAAAGGTTTTTAAATAAGTATATATACATTTTATGGCCTAAAATATAAATATGTAAAAATTTTTAGACTTCAAGAAATTAACACTTGTAACCAATGGTTGGCAGATAATGACAACAGTGGAAAAAAAAAAAATGTAAAATAAGGGGAAAACATTAATGCTCTGACCGCAGCTAAAACCAATCAGTGCTCACAAAGGATCATTCACTGAAAGACTGCTGATCTCCAAACTGGAACGTTTTCTGCCCTTTTCTCCTTAGAGTGAGGATTGCACCATCCAAATTCATGAAGTTCTACAGTGCCAGATTACATGCTGAACATCACCTGCATCCTCACGCTCAAGGAAAACAATGTTAAAAAAGTGGCGGTGAGGGGGGGGGGGCTGTTATCTCATCACCTCTTCATACTGTTGCTGACTCTACACCACTGCTCTTCTGCAGTCCCCAAGAAGAAGAGATATGTCTTTCATATTCCTCCACAAGGTGGCGCTCTGCTGCCGTTCACTCACAAACATAGGACTGAGTAACACGCGGCACATTTCCACAGCGAGGCAGAATGTGACCATTACAACAAAGGAACCTGGAAGATGCGAGCACCCCTTTCCACTGAGTGTGAAGCTGCTCTGGCCACCAGGCTCTGTTACTTCTTCACATTAACAAACACTTTGATGGCGCCTGTGAAATCGGCTGACAGAAGCACCTGAGTGCACTCCGTCTTCAGTGCGCCTGAGGATGACAGTAACAACATCAATTCAAACATTACAGTCTTACTCAAAGAAAAGGCAGCTGGACATCTGCAAAACTTTCACAGCTGTACCTGAGGGAATGGTCTCAGAGTCCAGGTTCTGACCCTCCACATCTGACTTTTCTGCTCCAACCATAGGAGGAACAATCAGGCCAGGGTGGGGCGCAAAGATGGCTGATGTTACAACTGCATTGTGGGCTAAAGTACAAGTGAGGGAAGAGCTAATCACATGCTGCACATAGGACAGAAGTCAAAACAACCTCCCAGTTTGGATGTTGCAATTTCTGGTCCGTGTCATATGACTATCCTTGTCACAAACTATGACAATTCTTTCAACTTGGCTATATGTAATGACCTATTCTAGCTCAGCATTTAGGAATAGGATCCCTATAACCAAGAATGTACTACTCCAGTAACGTAGTAAGAAGAAACCTAAACGCAATTAGATAAATCCCAAGAGATTTCCATTTCCGGGTTACCTTTAATGCCTTCCCAGAAGTCATTGCGGTCTCGTCGAACAGAAGTGAATTTGCTTAAATCATGGTAAGTACTCCAGATGTAGACATACTTGTCCTCTGATCCACTAATGATGTACGAGTAATCATGACTGCAAAAATTAGAAGAGAAAAATGTTTTTTGTTCAGTGTCAAAATAACAACAGCGGAAATATTTAAGGTGGGAGGATTTTTCTAAGGTTGAAATAGCGAACATTTTTAAATTAATTATAAGGAAAACTAAAACAAATGTCAGCTGACAAAAACAGTAGTTAAAGACGCCTAGCTCTCACCTGAAACTGGCTTTGATCTGACTACTGCTGTTGACATAACCTTTGTACTTCATCGATAAGGAGAGATCCCTTAGGTCATACAATCTGATCCTGGAATCATTGGAGGTCACCAAAATCTACAAAAAAAAAACCCAAGAGAGACAGGATTCAACTGAGTTATACAAACTGAAGAGCACAGACACTTTCTAAGTAATAAAGAAAATCAGATGCATTGCATGTCCTTAGTAACAATACATTTGGAACAACAAGAAAAAAAAAAAAAATAATTCAGACCCTGAAATTACTGATACTTTTAAAGAATGTTAGCCTCCAGGTTTCTCTAGCTTTATGGAACCTGGGCCTTACTGTATTAGAAGCAGAGTGACAGAGTATAAGGTAATTTCCCCATACAGTGAAGCGCCCATTCTAGTGTTGATCTGATTGGCTGATGGTGGCTAAGTCACATAGACACACCACACCTTGTTCTCCCCTGGCAGCGGCTCAATCCCTGTGATCTTACGGCCGACGCGGTTCCTGCCCCTAGTGGATCGCACGTGGATCTGGGTGTGGTATTTGAGGTGCTGAAAAGCAAAAATAAACAAAAGTCAAATATACAACAATTCTGAAATAAAAAATCTGACCATCACGACAGCTAAAGGGTGCTTGAAAACTAACACTATAGGAGGAAATGCAGACTCTCCTTTGTGGTAAAGGTTCCTCACCTCTGTATCATAGAAGATACAGCGGCCATCATAGGTCCCGATGACAGCGTATTTCCCATTCTGACAGAAGTTGGCAGCAGTGATGAGGCGTGTCTGCCCATCCACTTCGTTCCACAATGCCACCTTTTTGTCTGGAATGTTCCAGAGCCGTAGCTTACCGTCCAGAGAGCCACTTAAAAAATATCTGTCGTCCTGACAACAGGAGAGAGAACGGTTACAGCAGTGTCAGCCAACTGGAAAGAACGTACTGTTCTGCCTTTTAAGACACTGACACAGTAGGACAAATATCGTTATTAAAACTGAATGAATAGACGGCTTTACAAACACACAGACAGGGGCTTACTCTGGGATGAAAAGCAATGGCAGTCACAAAGTCAATGTGCTGAAAGCAGCAGAGACACTCTCTCCTTGATATGTGCCACAAGCGAACAGTCTTGTCCATGGACGAAGACAGCAGAAAGTAGTTCTGGAAAGAAAAAGCAAAAAAATAAATAATAAAAAAAAAATCCACCAGCCATTTAAATGTAAGTGAGTAAAAGCCTTGGTGCTCAAGAACATTCTCACCTGAAGTGTAAATACACATGTGCAGTATACAAGAATTTTTTTGTCTGGTCAGTCTCCACTTTTTTTTAAAGCTGCTTTACAATCAAAAAAAAAAAAACCCTCACACTAGAAATTATTTGGGGCAGTTTTCCAACATCTTAGTAGCAATCCTATATTCAACATTTCCCAATGTGACAAAGGCACAGAGACTAAAGATGAAGGCTGTGAACTTTGATCTCTTACCTTTGACCAGGAAAGGTCTAGCAGGTCAGCTGTGTGACCTTTATATTTGCAGAAGGGGACTTGTCGAAAAGGGACATTCCTGTCTTCTGTGTCAGGCTCTTCTTGGGTACTGCTAACCTGGGGATAGTAATGCATGTTTAAATTCTTCAAGTGTTACACAAAAGGCTGCAGCATGTGATACATTTACATCTACCTTCATTAGACAAATCTCAATCATTTACACCTATACGCTTTTCATCCAATTTGAAAACATGCATAACCCTGTCTTGTTAAATTACTGACCATGTGACGAAGAGTAAGGTAAAGAACCAATGTAAAAACGCGAATCACATGGGGACAAAAACACTTTGAACGGTCCATTTTCTGAACAGGGTCATCACTCCTTTGTGAAGAGTATGTTATAACTGACCGACTGAATGGATGAATGAATACTCACCCCCCCATCTGTGTCTGACTTTGAGGAACACAAGCTTTCCTGTGATGGTGAAGGTGAGACTCGACCTGGGATAATTACGGAAAAATGCCAAGTGATTCACACACCACCACGCAGATGCATTTACGTAACATAAGCCCAGTGCTTGAAGTGGGGAAAAACACAGGTGCCAGTCTCTGTATGACTCAACCAGTTATAAGAGATTATGAAAGGTGTGGGTTCATAAGAACATAAAGGTGCGCTGGTACTGTATACTGATGAGTATTGGCCCATTTCAAACACTGCGTCAGCCCACTGTGCAGCTCAAAACGATGACACACATGTACGCACACACACGCACATACAGCCTTTATAAACATAATAGTAAAGAGGTGGAGCTAAAAGTCAATCATGCCCATGGTGGTTGGGCAGCCAGTTGACCCTTGATCCCCAGAGATTTTTGTTCTCAACACTGTTGAGTTTTTCCCCGTTGTCAACTGGCTTTAACTTTAGCTTAAATGTTAACCTTATTTACTGCTTTATATTCCAATTACTGTAAAGCGCCATGGGGAAACTTGTGAAAGGTCCTACATAAAAATAAAAAATTAATTTCCTTTCAATTTTATCTCAATCGCTTTGTACAAATTCCTGCAACAGAATGATGCACATCTGAAAAATAGGTTTGTTAGCCAGTCTGCCACACAAGTATATAATTAAGGGCTACCTACATGATACAGTGAGCCTATTAAAACATTCACATTTAATTCTGCCAGTGACAAGTAAAATTGATTCATACAGCCAAAAACTCAGGCCAGCAACATACACATACAAATGTCATCAGTGTTTTATAACAGAGTATAATACTTTAGTAGAGCTGGGCGATATGGCCTAAAAATAAAATTGTCAATTTTTCCCACATGTACAGCTAATTTACAAATTTTTAACTATTTTTTAATAGTACTTTATTAGTCCCAGAGAGAAATTACTTTTTTTAACCCATCTTGCATTTAACCCATCCCCTGGTGGAGAAGTGGGCAGCCAGCCACATTTAACAGATTTTTTAAAAAGACATTTACATTTATTCGTTTAGCAGATCCTTTTATCCAAAGAGACAACATTTCGCATACATTTTACAGCAATACTGGTTGTCTGCAGTTAACCCATCCCCTTGGGGGGAGCAAGGGGCAGCCATATACGGTGCCCGGGGAGCTAGTGTTTGTCTTGCTTAAGAATGCAGCTGGGCTGACATTCAAACTGGAAGACTTCCAAATTCCAGCCTGATCTTTTGTCCATTGAGCCACGAGGCCACTGGTGAAGAACCGATTAGTTAAAGAAAAAGTATGGCATTTTTTAATTTAATGGAAGCATTTATTTCTTTCTGTCAACAATTTATGTATTTATTTTTAAGTCATACAGAGATACTTCAGCAAAATACTTTCAGCTTAGTATCTTATATCTGGGGTCGATTGTATTCAGCATCAGGATGAACCCAGACTTTTCCATTTTATATATGGGCACTACATCTTTGGCAATATAAAAACATTTGTAATTTCTGGCCACAATGGCCCCTTCTTATTAAATGGTTTGTCATAAGAAAATGTTTCTGCTACTTTTCCATGCTTTTTAGCAGGTGTTTGGAGGCTGATGCTATTTTGCAGGATCACACACATCTCCCACTCAACTGCGTGCCTCTGTCTGACATGCTGGAATAAGCTTGTCGTGCTGCTGCTTTTGCTGCCACAGACGTTATTACGGACAGTGGTCCCAAACCATTTTCAAATGACTGAAGAGACGCGGCCGGTTTTATGGTGACTGAGAAGATGCGACCAGATTTATAACGTCTGAGGAGACGCAGCCAGTTTTAGGGCCAGTTTTATGATGACGACTGAGGAGACGCGGCTGGTTTTAGGGCCAGTTTTATGATGATGACTGAGGAGACGCGGCTGGTTTTAGGGCCAATTTTATGATGACGACTGAGGAGACACGGCCGGTTTTATGGCGACTGAGGAGACGCGGCCAGTTTTATGGCAACTGAGGAGACACAGCTAGTTTTAAAAATTTGTTTTAAAGAACCAAACTCCTCCTGCTCACATTCCACAACGCAACTGTGTTTGACAGGCGGCACAGTTTGACAGAGAACATGTCCATCCTGTAAACGGCACAGGTTAAAGTCAATTGCAATTTTCAGTCTGAAGCATCGTTCTCAATGAAAAACTTGGTTTAATCAATATAGTCCATTGATCGCCCAGCTGTAGTAGTCATCCGATATTACAGTGATGCTTCACTAATGCAAATGCTCAGAGTGGCCAAATTGTCACGAACATTTGTTACATTGTCAGGATTGTACAGCACCTGCAATATTTTTCATACAAAATATTATAGAATTTTTCTTTTTTAGCAAGGGGACTGGAAATTACAGGACTGATTACCTACAAAATATTAATATTTGACAGTCTTCCACCAGACTGATAACTACAGTATGCAGATACAGTGAAATGTTTTATTACTGATAATGCATATTTATTACAGTGAATAATAACCTCTGTGTGAATGTAATGCCTGCCTTCTCTACATGCAGGAAATTACTGAATTTTACTCCCCTTACGCATCTAGAATTTCAAACATCAATTTATTACCAGCATCATGGTGCAATGTCAGCCCAAAGTAGTAAACTAAAGTACTTTGAACTGAATTTGAGATGAGCAAATAACAAATGTTCCAATCTCATCTCTTACGGGAGCTGGCTTGGCCCAGAAAAGGTTCTTCTGAATTCACAGAACATGAATATAAAGGTGTGGAAGGTCTACCTTCAGTGTTGTACTTTATCCTCATGTTGTTGAAGTAGTCAAACGCGTTCTTCAGCACCCAGATCCTCACCACATTGTCCTGCCCTGCGGTGGCAAGGAGTCTTCCGCAGTGAGAGAACTTCATGGTCCACACAGCACCCTGAAGATGCCACACAAAAACACAAGCAATGGTGTCATCACCAAATGGACCTCAGTGAAATTCCACTTACAGACATCACCCAACTCTAGGCTAAAGTACAAGAACACAAATTTTACAAATACTAAGCTTACTCTAAATAGCCACTGCTCGTTTGTCATTTCTTTGCAATCTGACCATAAAAGCACACTGATGATCTTTGAAAACGCAACTCCAAATACTGTTACCCTCAGTTCCTAAACTACTCCACAATTTCTCAAAAATCATAACTCAGAAATGTGTACATACAGTAAATTCATCGTATTGATTCATTCACCAATTCACAGAAATGTAGCAGTTAAACCATGTCTCTGAGTGAAGAGTGAGTCACATTTATGCTGACAAAGCCAATTTAAAATTACATTGTAACTATGCTCAGAATCTTATCTTCTCAATCACATGGCACCTCTTCATTTAGCAAACAATAATCCCAAATGTCACCTGATCACACAAGCTGCTGAAAATTGCTCTAACATGGTATCAAGGAAGACTATGCGCAGCGTAAATCTCAGATGAAAAAAATTACCTAGTGCAACGTAGCTCAACATTTGCATGCTAATGTTGCTAGTATATGCAGTCCTTACAATGTAAAACGAACAGCACAAAAGGCAGCAAAAGCAGCAGAACTCAGGCACACAAGCACACGCACGCACACGCGGATTCTTACCATGTGTTCTCCGCTCAGGTCCTGAATCACCTTTATTTGGTCAAAGTCGAAGGGGCCCTTAAAGCCATGAGCAACTTTAAATTTGACTGGCCTGGTGTAGGGCATGCCCTCGTCATCGCTGGAGGATGGGTCGTCCTGGTCCGTGTGGAACACTGTATGGTGAGTTCAAGCATGTAAGGAGTAGAGAAAACGTCAAGGCCGTCTGTCACTAACACGCTGAAGCAGAACAGATGAAGACGGACTGTACCTTCATCCCGGACGCTCTTCACTTTGTTCACCGCCTTCTCGCCGTACTCCTCCGCTAAGTGTTTGGCCCTCTTCACAGATTTGCCCAGAAACCTCTTGAATTTTGTGCTGAGGGGACAAGAAGGGACGAAGACGAAGAGAGTGAGCACACGTCACAGATAATGTGCCTGGCACCCGGGAACATCGGGCCAGATCCAGCACATTGAGTCAAATAGAGGACCTCACGTTTTCTGCCTTAGCTTCCCCCCGTCTGTGTCAGCCAGCTGGGCCGAGGGCTTGTCCTCGTCGTCAGACTGCGCTCCGTCGCTCCTGGGAAAGAAAACCAGACAGATGAAATCCATGGAGCGCTTTGTGGAGTCATTATTCGAGCCAGTGCAAAATTCATCCACCCTACTGTTAGAGAGTTAACTTTTCACCCACATCTTTAAATGGGTCACACCAAACTCAGAGAAGCCCAGGGTGTTTGAACTAAACAAGTAACGCAAATTATTGCCTTCTATAAAGGTCAGCCACTGGCCTGTATAACATTTGACTAGGGACTGCTGAGAAACACATACCCACTCAGTCGGTTTAACTGACTTTCACTAAGACACATAGTGGCTGTTCTAAAACACATACATTGCACTGCTGTTCTGTGCACCACAGATTTCACGTTACCAGCTGTGCATAAACAGATTCACCAACAAAGTAAGTAAATTCAGGCAGATGTCCCAGGTTTACAACTGGAGATAAATGCAATGTTTATGCTGACATTAGACTGCCGGGCTGACAGGGGGCGCCACATTCCTTACGTCACATATTCTTTGGTCCGCCTCATGATGTGCAGAGTGAGAGGGTTGATGCCAGTAGGCAGCTTCTCCTCAGCCAGGCTGAGTGGAATTTCCTCTCCCGTGTCCAGATTCTTAATCATCACGCTTGCCAGGATCTCCTGCTCCACAAATAATAATTCATTATTAAAATGAAATAGTCGGTATGTTGACATGACAATCAAAGCATCAAAACCACAGAGCCTTACAAATAAGATATTTACTCTCTTTGACCTCGTTTTGGAATAAGTCATTTAGAAATCCAACACTAACATAAACAGCATTCAAGGAATAAAATCTACAAATATTAGTGGTTTATTGCAGTACTTGTATTCTAATTTAATGGAACAGGTTGTGATGAGAATATCTACTGCATATACATCATCATGTGAACTAGTTATACAGGAACAGGTAATACAACATGGTTGTATACAAAGGGCTGTAAACTATTTCCTCAAAAGGCCATTAGACTGAGCAGTATTTTCTAGACATGGAACCATATGGAGAAGTGGAGTACCTCATCAGTGAGCTCACGACCCGAGTTGGAGCGTGGCCGCTGGGATGCTGCTCTCTCACTTTTAGAAGGGGCCGTGTTCTGGTCTTCACTCTCCTAAAGAGACACCACAGAGATGCGATCTGTATAGATCCTCCAACGTGAGCTTGTGGACCTCGGCTATTGATGAGCACATCACCCTGATGAAGGGAGACCTGCAGAGAGCTGCTAACCTGGGCAGTGACCAGCTTGTCCCCACTGGTGGCGCTGACCAGGTCCAGGGAGTGTTGCAGCTGCTTGGTGATACAGTCCACTGTGGTTCCGGGGGAGAGCAGGCCACGTGGTACCGCTACATCTGAGGACACTGGACCAACATGGACCCATGACTGACCTGTACCACCCATCCAACACAGCTTCTGTGTACCCACCACAATGCACTCATCAACTGAGCATCAGCTAAGAACACAGTTTATAAGGAGTTTTATCAGGATTGTCCTTAAAGTTAGCTGGCATTGTTTCATGCAGAACTGACTATTATTCTTTTAATTGATTTTAAATTAAGTCACACAAGAATGTCATGTGTATGTCAAGAGAAAAAACAGCAATTACTATAAATATTTCTATCACAAGTAAATACTAGAAAATGTACCATAAGCAAAGGTGTGTATGCGTGTTGATAAAAGTCTACATAGAAGGACAAAAATGCATAAAAGCTGTAGGAAAATTTTCAATTCAGTGTTTGGTGAAGCATTAGCTAGCAGAGAGAAACACTGAGGACAATGGCTCTTAGCATTGGTGTTCCATCTCATAGCAAGATTTAAGAAAAACTAGAGTGCCTAATGGTTAAATCTACAAGTTCCCATGCATCCACTGAGGAGGGACCTGCGTACCATCTACCTCTGACGGGCACAGGGACTCCCCAGGCCTCTTGTGAAGCAGAGTCACGGGTAGAGCAGGGGGAGGAGGCCGGGGCGGGCGGACACCACCAGGTGGGGGAGGGCGTAACGGGGGTGACTTCTTGGTGCTGGCCACGATGTCGGGTTCCACTGCAAACGAACTGGTTGGCTTACAAGGGATGGGGGAGCTCCGATCTTCCTCCTCAGCTGCCTTGTCCACACAGGAGCCTGACTCCTTTGAGAGGTCACTCTGCTCCTCCCTGGAGTCTGGCTGGCTCTGGATGAGCACGCTGGTGATGTCAGGGGGAGGAGCTACCTCTGACACAACCCTCGGAAAACAGGACTCTACATCTCGCTGCTCCTCCCACCCTGCCAGAGCCTGCCACGGGCCCCCTGCGCCAGGCTCCAGGGGAAGCCCACCAAGGACCCTGGAAACCGTATCTGCCCCTGCATCCACGTTCAGCAGGAGCTCTTCGTCTCCGGGGCTCTCCTTCTGACTCTCCTCGATGATGCTGTCGATGATCTGCCCAGGGAAACAGAGTCGTGTTCAACAAAATCAAAACAGACGTTTCTGATGAAAATCAAGGGAGAATTCTGTGTACGTGTGTGTACGCGTGTGTGTGTGTGTGTGTGGAAGAGGTGACAGAACAGTAGCAAGAGTCACCTGTGTGGAGTCATCATGGCGGGGCTCACACAGAACTGGTAAAGGTCCAGTGTCTTGTGGGGGATGTTCCTCACAGTCCTGTGGTATAATCACACAGTCACAGAATCACACATTCACAGACTGAGCTTTGTCTTGTAGTCAAAAAAAAAAAAAAAAACTGGAAATTATACTTGTGTGAAGACAAAGCACAAACAGTGTGTTAAAGAGTGGGCTGTAACTGTGGATATTTATACTAAGCTCACAGAATACTTCTTAGTGATACAATACTACATTACATAAACTTCTCAGCAAAATATATACAGGCATTTTCTCAAAAAAAAAAAAAAAAAAAGATATATTTCAACAACAAAAGCCTGACATTTAAAGTACATTCTTATGGTATATTAATTATTGACTTTGGTGTAAGTGCATGTAGCACATTACAGAAATCCATTTTTTAATCTGAAATAAATCCTTTAAAAATAAAATCTACTGATTATCCACAAGTCATCTCACACATGAAGGGTTAGGATTAGACTGGCCCTCACAAGCCTGAGATGTTGCTGTATCTTTAGGGCCTTCTATGGGATGTTCTGCATTCTACACATCCACCCCCACCCAGACACCCCAGGCTACTTCCTGAGCAGTTCTGACAATCATTGAATGTGCTACAATAGAAAACAAGGCAACTCCCCTGGCAGCCACACAAATGAAAGTAAAAATTTAACCTCAGACTGCCTGATGGTGTCTGTAGGTTTGCATAAAACCTGCCTTGGATTATCATACAAAAGCACTCATGTGTAGTTTCCTGGGTAACTAACGGTTGCTCAGGAAATGGACATTTGTTTCTATGCAACATTTACTCTGTTAAAGACTTCCAAAGCTTCACAAAAAACTGCATGCGTTTTACCATCATAGCAATACAGCAATGCTCTAATCCCCATCACAAATGTTGTATAATTAATGGTTCTCATCTCTGGTAGTCTGTAACATCATAAAAATAAACAGGTGACAAGTTGACAAAATTGGGCGATGTTACATTCCTTAAAAAGTGGACTTGTACAGTGGTTTGACAGAATGCCAAGTAGTTTCACATCTCAGAGAAATTCCTCATTCAGTTTTACTGGCCAGAATGTTTGAAATAATCAAGCACTGGTTGCGATCAATGACAAAATTTCCTGTCTCTATTTCATAGGGACTAGTAACTCACAACATGATGTTTATGTGATGTTCCTCTTTCCAAGGGCCTGTAATTTGTCACCAAGTGCAGAGGGAATTCCAAACATCATATTTAATAGGAACAAATTAAATCCAACATTTCAGCATTACCCAATGTTTCCAACATTAGTTGTTTTTTAGCCCTTCTTGAGGCAATGAGCTACACCCTTAAGCGACTTAAACTGTCTTACATGAGCAGGTCACAGTATCTCACCAGTACATACATGTATCTCTACATCTACTCCCAGTGCACAATATACACACTAGGGATCAGCACCGTACAGGTGTGTCCCTTCCAGCTGACTGCATCCAAAGTACAGTTACTAGTGTTCAAATCAAAAATTCCCAGAACTCAGAAAAAAGCATGCTTGTCAGTCAAATCTTTCTCCTTTGGAGTATCTAATCCAAAAGACACCAATGTTTAAGCATTTATGGTTACCTTCACAAAAATAGTCAAGAGAAAAAAGAAAAGAACCCATGTTTTGTTCTGCCTAGATATAAACACTTCAAATTAAACTTCCGTGAAACACTAATCCCCTTTCTTACACCAATCCCACTGTCTCTAGTGCCAGGCCATGCCCAGACGTCCTGGTGAATGTGAACCACCCTTTGGTCAGGAATAACTCAATTGGTACTTCCTGTTTTCAGTCTACCCACTTCTGAGACAGCAGACCCCTCCCATGAATCCACAGGGTCAGTCATGTCTGTGAGCTTGAAAAAGCATTTTAAAGGTTGTGTGTTTAAAAATATTGTTATTAAATCCATTTCTGCTCAAAGGTCCTCCATATCATAAAGCTTCAGGAAGCGACAGGTCAGTCTCAGTGGGGTACAGATCATGACATACAAACAATAAATACAACAGCTGCAGGTCCGCAGTGCTCCAGGTACAGACTTAAAGAGTCATTTAGCAGGAATCTGGGACACACACAGCCCAGAATTCCAGGAACTTGCTTTGTGAATGAAAATGTATAGGTCTGAGAGGCAGAAAAACCCAAATTGCACTACTTTGAACAACAGTTACCCTGATAATGTGTTTATCTTCATACTACAGCTACAGAATAATAAATTTAAAAAAAACTAATGACAGTAAATCCTTAACTAACACAATTACAAAAGCTTTGGGATGAACAAGAAATGGTTCAGAGCAGAATTTTGATCAGCTTTTTAGCCCAGAAAAGAGACATCTGCACTGTGTGCGTAAGAACGGGAGCTGGCTCTACCTTTGCCGAGGGAAGCACGAACTTCGCAGGAGACCTGGGAAGCAAAAGCGAAGGAATAAAACTGTTAACGTATGGCACAAAGTGAAAACTGAATATCCTTCAATATCTACATCATTAGAAAGAGAGTAATATTACTGATTACCATAGCGTGCTTCACTTCTAACAAATTTAATGATTATAAATGACATTAGCGACCATTAAATTAAAAACGATGATCTGTGCACTATGTTAAAGGTACAATACCGCTACACCGCATAAATCCTCTGCCTCAGCCAGGTTACCGTTCAAGAACTATCCACAATCAGATTAACAAAAGAAATCCAATTCAAAATAACCTTGATGAAATGCAGTCTGGATGAAAATGCAAAGTGACAGATTTGATTCTTCAAGGACCCACTTCCTAAATGCTGAGCTCATTATTTAAAATCTTTAATTCATGCCATTTCCCTTTGCTGTTGGTTGCCCATAGATGCAGACATACAGGAGAATGGGGGGCTAAGGAATAATGCACCCAAAGATGCCATGTTTAAAGAACATGTCTGTCACAAATCCTGCAGTGCAAATTTCTGCCAAAAACGTTGTACCTTATCTTAACTGAAATATTTGATATTTTTTATCCTGGCATTCTCATTATATGTGAAATATATCACAAACATTATTCAGTGATTTGGGAATCTACTTCTCAGTTCCAGGTACCTCTTAAGAATACATTATTATGGATGACACCTTATGGCTTCCTTTATATGTTTGTAACATAAATAAACATAATCCCCTTTAAACAAATCATACAAAGAAAGTGTTCCAAAGCACGTCGTTATCACAATAAACAGGACTACATGGGAAAACGCTAAAATCTGCACCGTAACTACCAAATCCTCTACACATACAATACGTACGCATTATCAAATCTATATACAAGTAAAAAACAACTGACTTGTTGTGTAACTTGGTATGTAAAATAATTTTGCCAGTATTGCCTATAAATCATGTACAGAGCTCCGACAGTCAACCTTTTAGTTTTCTCTATAAGGAAGTGAACCATTGAACAGCGCAAGAAATCCAGCAGTGGAATAAGCATATTAAAATTAATATGCTTAATTAAATTAATAATTTTCAGATCACAACTGTCCTTGGAGAAATGGCTATAGGTATGACAATATTTAGATTATACTTACACACTTGGAGATGGGCTAAAATTTACATCCTCTGCAGCATCATAAAATTCCTCCGTGTCACTAGTATCTGACGCCATCGCAAATGTAGAAGTCGCTATATTGGCTTCGCTGCACGATTATAAATTATTTTCGTGCACTTAAACAATTTTCAGCTCAAGAAAATGAAAGAAAAAAAAAAAATTTGCTGGAGCGACAGACCGAATGACGTTGGTATCATTGGGGCATCGCTCCCAGACTACAGAAGTCCAGCCTTCAGGTGAGGTGTGAAAACGAATTAGCGAGCGCAGTCTTCCCTAAATAATATATAAAACCAGCTCATAGCCAACACCAAAATATGTCATTGCGATGCGGACGTACATTGATCCACCATTTAATTCCGCTGTCAAGCCTATGGACACAAACCAAGAAAAACGCCAGAGCTGCCACACATAGCAAAAGAAGTAAAGTGAAAAAATACCGTATTCGCGAAGATAACCACGTTAAAAGGGCAGCTCTCGCGAGACTTCATTTACAGCGTGGTTGATGTGGTTGACCCTGGGGTGTCACGAGTTTCACTGGGCATGTAGTCTCGCGAGAGCAGCTCTTGCGAGACTTTATTTACAGCGTGTGTGTGGCGTGTGTGGCAGTGCGGTGACACCTGTCTCTCCGGGCTGGTGCAGTTCTTTTGGGTAGTAAATCACTGTTATTCGCGTTTTACGTTCTCGGCATCTGAACAATGAAGACGAGCCACATTTCACATAGTTCATACATACTGGAGATGATGACGACTAATAGACAGAAAGTTGTAGCTAGATTCCACAAATGCTGGTAATAACATGACGCTAAAAATGCCCATCCGTTTAAAAGTAAGTTTAAGTTTATATGCAAAAATGAACTGAAATTGTGAGCCAGTAATTTTTAGATATAGCCACACTGTAGCATCGATATTATGGTAAATGTTTTGCGAAGTCTAGGTAATAAAATCTTGGTAGTTGATATATGCCAAGGGGAGGGGAGTGGAATAAATCTAAAATTTCTTTCTAGTGATGTAAAAATGTTATTTTTATAGAGGATCTTTCAGTCAGAATAAGCACATCAATAAAAGCGTATTTTGTAGTTCTCAAGGGCATAACGTTCTTGCTGTTAATATGGAGAAGCACAGATTGTATTCCATAACATTACTGATTGGATTTTTAACGCTTGTAATTCTACAGTAATTTTGAAAACACGGGGACTAACGTCTGACAGCTAAGCATGAAACAAGGTTGCCTGTAGTCTTTTGAAGAGCCACTAGCTGCAGTTGTTCAAACTTAGCAAAAGGACTGTCCCAGTTTAACCAGAACATGGTGTCTACATTTGGCTGCTGTTTATTTGATGCCCTTTTTCACACTTTGCAGAAATTAATATTTATTTTGTTGATCAGAAAATAATGATAAAATTAAATACAATACTGGGCATTTAATGTAAAGACAGTAAAAAATTTCAACAAGCTAAAACGCTCTTGCTCTTTAATGGCTTTCAAGTTTAAGAAATATTTTAATTATCAACTGACCCTCAGTGACCAAAAGGTGACCAATACAAGGCTAACAGAAATTTTAATTATTTTTGTATAATTTTTACAAACCAATTTAGTCACTTGGTACTTTTCAAGTACTTTTCAATTATTTGCATTTCTGACTCTTTTTTTAGGTGGGTATACACCATATACCTGCCTATACACACCAGTACATCCTTGATTTGTACTACTACAATCCTTGTTCTGTCAGGCATGTGTATTTTAAAGTTTTAATTTTCTCAATGTGAAGAAATAAAAGGGGGTTTTTAACTGCAGTATGTAATTTTCTTAGTTAAATTTAAATTAAATGAAACCTAATGTACATTGACCTGCCAAGGCTGTGATTAAGGAGATAATATAATCCCCAGCAACTCTTCTGCAAACAAAACAGAAAGAACTTCGGAGATGATCCCTAATGGTGTATACATTTACGGAGGTGGTCCCTAAAGAGCATTTTAATAGGAAGGTCCCAGCACTTCTTGTTCAGATTTGGCTATACTTAGGAAAAGCTAGGTGAGTGAAATGTAAGTGCTTTGCTTCTTGTTCTTCCTTTCATAATTAAAAAAATATATTTATTATTTGTTATATAGTGTTATATTTGTATATTATGGTAATAAATATAGCAATATGGCACAATCAAGTTAAAGGATGTTGTTAAAGGATTTAAAAAAAACCTTTCCATTGTGCATTAAAGTAAAATCCTGTTCTAGACAATATGCAGATTGTGGTGCAGAATAGCAGTAATGGTAAAGATTTTCGTTTTGAAAAATAAAATGAAGTGCTAATTACATTTTCTCAGTTAGCAAATGCTTTTATCCAAAGTGACGTACAACATTTCACATACGTGTTACAGCAATATTTGTTCTCCGCATTCAGCCCATCCCCTTGTTGGGGAGGCAGTAGGCAGCCACATGCAGTGTGCAGGGAGCTAGCATTTGATTGTCTTGCTCAAGGACACACATGGCAGGTACACAGGGAACGAGGAGACTTCCACATCCTAGCCTATTGTTGTACCAATTACACCACCAGGCAAAGCATATTTTTTTCTCCATTTAGTTGCTTTGGCTGTACTAACAGAGTTTTTCTGTCTTTTAATGCTTGTTGTAGGAACTTCCTACAACTTTAGTTTGAGTTTTTTCAATATAGTAAGTTTTTTCAAAGCTTTTCAAATACATTTTGTGGCTTTTTTTCTGACCTTGCTGAGGACCCCTAGTGGGTCCCCAGTTGGGAACCGCTGTTCTACTGAACTGCTATTCTGTATTTAAAACAGTATAGGTGACACAAAAACTAAGAAACTAAGGCTAGTGTACAGGTTTCCTTATAGCATAAATAGTTTTGTATGGTTGTACACAAATTTACATAATATGTAACACAGTGTGATACCGTGACGTTCTGAGATGGGTAATTAGCCTGTCAGATAGTCAGTGTAACACATGGACACTGGAAACCATACCTAATCACAGAGCAATGGTGTTTATTACCAATCAATTCAGCAACACAATCCAATACTCAACAACTACAAACCAGGCAATAGTCTAAAATTACAGGTTTTCAAACCAGCATGAGGACTACAGTAGAATGACAAGAGAGGTAGCGGGCAGTCAGGGTAGCAGGAGCAGGGAGGACAAGCAGGATCAGGAACAGAAGACACAGTGAATGCAGTGCTCAGTAGTAGTGCTTGTCATAAGTAAAGGAAAATACTTCACACTCAAGTCACAGCAATTCCTGGTTTAAATAACATGAAGGCACAGGTCAAAGCAGTAACTCAGTAGGAGACCAGTGGGGAGGTGTAGCTGGATGGAGCATGACAGGAAAGTTTTTATTCTGCCTATGGCTTTTTTTTAAGTGCACCAACCCCTGGAAAACCTAATTTCATAGGGGACAATCTAGGCTACTTTTACTATAATGGTGAGTATGATGTAATGACAGTAAAGTATCCTTGCATTCATGTATTCTGTTTGCCCTTAACAAAATCTTGAGAACTAAAACAGCACCTCCGGTTGTCCTCAAGGACTGGGGCTGCCATGCTGCAAATGTTTTGGGATATTTTTTCTGCAGTATATGGGCAGCAGAAGGGTTTCACATTGATCATGGCCTTTTAAATGAACTGCTCAAGACATTCCCCTTCTCCTGTGTCCACCCACCACAACCCCTTGATTAAAGGTCATTGAAGGTCAGCAGTTAATGTTGCTTCACATAGTGTGTCAGCAGACTCAATAGTACAGTTCAGTTTTGACCTACTGAGTTTTACTGACTTCAGGAGCTTTAAGGAAATGTTTAATATGAGGTCTGCAATGATACTACACATCTCAATAATAAAGGATTGCAAAAGGGAATGAAAAGTGATAATTCCTGAAAAGTGTTGATATTAGCTGTGACTGTGTTTGTAGTGCAATGTGAAGTAGATTAAGAGTCTCTCATATATGTCTGCTCATGTGCATGTAGTTAATTATGAACACTTTTCATTTGAAATCTGCATGTATAGTGTGATGGACCTTGGCAGGATTCAAATCCATGCAGCCACAGCATTTGGTTATAAAACAAGGGGATTAGCCCACTGACCTTAAGAAAAACCGCTTACTTTGCTACGTATATCATATGTTTGATTCTCAGTGACTGCTAGGAGTGATAAATGTAGCAGAGATATGTAGTCATGTGAGATCAATGCACAGTTATAACCTGTGTTTTTGTAAATTAACGTTACGCTGATAAATTGCTCTGTAAATAGGGACTAAGCTTTAATGTTTAGTTTTTTGGGTCTCTAGGGATTATTTACATCCAAATGAAACTTTCAAGATACTTAAATTGCATCAAAAATATTGCTGGATAAAGAAAGCACATTGTATAGTGTCTGTACATGTTTGATGGATTGCAGTCTTTTCAGGGTCTTAAATGCATGGTTCATCTGAACGCCTTTACCATTAGCTAA
Organism: Chitala chitala; assembly: GCA_025773905.1. Lineage (NCBI taxonomy): Eukaryota > Metazoa > Chordata > Actinopteri > Osteoglossiformes > Notopteridae > Chitala > Chitala chitala. The sequence continues at coordinate 25,671 of JABJVR010040346.1, forward strand.
GATGGTAGGAGGCTGATTGGATAGCTCAGATGGTGGAGGAGTATGAGGCAGGAGTACGATAGGATGTTGGCTTCTCTGCCCTTTCCTTACACACACACACACCTCCCAAGACCTATTTATAGACTTCCTTAGACAGTAGAGCGTGACACTGGGACTAAATCGGTTCATGATTCATAATGTCATGATGCCATTGCCCTTTTGCCAGTGTACTCTAGAGTCTGTCTAGGTCTGGGTAATGGGGTCATCATGGTCATTACAATAGTTATAATGGGTTAAATGGGTTGGTGAAGTGGACACTACTGGTTACAACTGAAGGTCTAGCAGAAGACGAGGTGCAAAAGGAATTCAAGTAGATACATTTTATGTAGAGTGTTAGCAAAGCAAAGAGCTGCAGTAAAATATAAATTGAACGTGTGTGTTTATGTGTGCATGAGTGTGTCCTCTAATGGGTTTGCCCTGGATCGCACCCGTGTTGCTTCATATGGGTTTTAGGCCCTTGACCAGGATTGGTGGTTTGAAAATCAATAAAAGAATTAAAGAGAACATGATCAGTGATGCACTGTACTGTAGGAGTGATACGCAGTAGAGGTTTGATAGTAACACTGTGATTGTATGTGTTACTTGTTAAAGTATTTTATAGGTGAGTTTTTTTCCTGTGGCAAAAATTACTGAGAATAAGCACACAGGCACTATGTGGTGATAAAATAAGTGAATAGGAGCACGATGGTAAATGCAAAGAAATTGAACTGAAAGAAGACGCCTTGGATAATAGTAAGATAACCACAGCAGTGTCTATATATAGAGTCTTCATGTCAAAGGGATTAAATCTATCACTGTCCTAATGTCAAGCCCATTCTGCCATGATATGTCATTGGTCTGAAATTTTCTCACTACACTTCTGATTGGACATTTGGCCTCTGTAACCCTGCCTCTTAGATGTAACTGACATTAGATTTAACAGTACAGACAGGAAGTGTAAAGGCAAAGGCACAATGTTACAGGGACAGCAATGGCATTGAAGAGGCTTTTAGGCACAGGTGAACTGGAACAAGGAAAAGTTACTTTTATAATATTTTGCTTAATACAAAATAAATATGACCAAAAACTACAGTGCATGTTAACATAACATTTAATGAATCGGTCAATAAAATACATTTAATATTTTATAATCTAATATTACAAGAAGGTTATCACAAGGAGATCTACAGTAATTAACAGTACCATGCCATTTTGTTCAATTTATTGTTATTTTTAATCTGCTGTCTTTGTCATCCTTTTATTATATTGTCATAATCGTATTTGTTTTCCTAACTTTTGCATTAAGCCTCTGTCTTTCCCACTTCCCTGTACTTATTGCTTTATTTCTCTTTATGCATGTCTCTGACTGCAGCAAGAATGTCCATCCTAAAGCTTAAAGCTCGTGAGATCCTAGATTCCAGAGGAAACCCCACAGTGGAAGTGGACCTGTACACCACTAAAGGTCCATGAAGCAACATCAGCGCCTTTCTGATCAAATGCACAAACCACTTATGCCATTGTCTCTCCATCAGCCAGTTACAATGCATGTAAAACCTAATGTTACCATCAGGACGCCTTCATGATGATGCCTTCATGATTATAAACATTGTAAAACAGTTCATACCAGTATGCAGTATTTTTCTGAAAATGGGTCTTCAAGGCAGTAACGTGTTGTTGATGCCATTGTGTTGTGAAAAGGTTACAATAGCTGTCGGAAATAATCATAACTAGTTATGGCATTGTGCGACATTTGTAACAGTGTCATAAAATCGGTATGGTTGTTACATCAGGTGAGATCTTGCTATAAGCTCCTTCTTTCCTGAGCGATATAAATTCTCCCAGGACTCTTCAGGGCAGCTGTGCCCAGCGGTGCCTCAACTGGTGTCCATGAGGCTTTGGAGTTGAGGGATGGAGACAAGACCAGGTACCTTGGCAAAGGTGAGGTAAAGTTTTGTTAAGCAATTCATTACTAGCCTATATATTTATTTTTCTAAAGGCTGCTCATGTCATTCCAAAGACAAGCATTCGTTCTATTGTCTTCACTTAATTGTCAAGGTACAGTTAATGCAACTTTGTGCTGAACATGGGGAGCAGATGAGTTTTCTGTGTTTCTCACTTGTGTGGAAGGAAGAATGGATTTATGGGCCCTTCTCCATCTCAAGGTGTGAAGAAAGCTGTTGAACACATCAACAAGGACATCGCTCCCAAGCTGCTTAAGAAGGTCTCCCTGTGTCCTTGCCTGCATCAAACTACAGACAGAAAACATAAGACTTCACTTTTTTGTATAGGCTCCCAATTCTTTCTCTACTTCACCATACTGTTACATCCTTTTCTGTCTGTAAATCTTCTTTTGCTAACCTCCTATATGCAGTGTTTTCACCCATTGCTACTACTTTGCATGTTCTGTCTCATTGTCTTTGAGCAGAGATTCGAGGTGGTTGACCAGGAGACAATTGACAAGTTCATGCTCGAACTGGATGGCAGTGAGAACAAGTGTAAGAGACTACATTCTCTGTGCTTTACATTTATTGTGCTGAAGATCATGGGTTAGATTAGATTAGATGATTCTTTATTACTCCCACAAGGGTGGAATTCACAGTGTTGCAGCAGTCAGGTTACAGCAAAATTATGAGGACAAATAATAAAAACAAAAATAGTAAAAGACAGTGAAAAAGAGAATCTCCACATTTACAGATTGCAGATAGAAATATATGATATATTTACAGTTCACATTTCTGTAGATGTGTATGTCTACTGGGAGCAGTGCTGATTTTCAACTAAACAGCAGCAGGAAGGAAGGAAGAACCTGGGGTAACACTCCACACACTTGGGGTGAAGCAGTCTGTCACTGAAGGAGCTGCCCAGTGGGAGAAGGATCTCATGCATGGGGTGGGACTCTGCAACAGGGATTCTAGCAGGGCTAACATTCTCCTATCTCACACAGTACCTGCACTGGGACTAAGGACCTTCCCAAGACACAGCTAGTCCTCTGAATGAGCTTGTCAAGTCTTTTTCTGTCCATAGCTGAGATGCTACTGCTCCAGTGGACCACTTCATAAAAGATGGCTGATGCCACCATCATGACCTTAACAGTGGCGCCCTCACACCAAATAACCTTAATCTTGTGATTTTCAGTAACCTTACATGCTATCTCCTAATTGAACAAGTTACAACCCATTAATAACTTGCTGTTATCAGATTTTTACTAAAACAGTTTACTTAATAATTTAGTTTTATGCAAGGAAATACAGTTTGTTTGAATACAGTTTAAATGTGTACAATATTAAGTCTTGGCACATTGCTATTCTTAAACACAGCACTAAAAAGGTACTGCACATTGCTGTGTGTGTGTGTGTGTGTGTGTGTGTGTGTGTGTGTGTTTCTTTTTAATAGCTAGGTTTGGAGCCAACGCCATCCTTGGTGTGTCCTTGGCTGTTTGCAAAGCGGGTGCCGCTGAAAAGGGTGTGCCACTGTATCGCCACATTGCTGACTTGGCTGGGCACAAAGATGTCATTCTTCCCGTGCCTGTGAGTTTATTCAGAGCTTAGACTGAACATGTGCAGAGGTGAAATGATCATAAAGGTAAAAATGTATTGTATAAAGTGAACAAAGACTATTAATAAATCAAACAAAGAGTAAAACCATAAAGACATTTTATTTAAAACTTTTTGTCTTTTATGGGAGAAAAGTTAAGTATTTAGTTGTGATACAAAATGTAGACAAATCTAGATCACTGTATACATCTTACAGTCACACTCAGGTGTATTGATTGACATTTAATTGAAAGACGGTGATTTGAACAGGGTTTAGTTAGCAGATAAGGCCTTTACCCAGCATATCATGGGGTCAGTTAAAGTCTTGCAGATGATGTCAGTTTTGAAATGGTCACCCGTACCGTTGGACCGCTCAGGCCTTCAATGTGATCAACGGTGGCTCCCACGCGGGAAACAAGCTGGCCATGCAGGAGTTCATGATCCTGCCAGTGGGTGCTTCCAGCTTCCGTGACGCATTGCGCATTGGTACAGAGGTTTACCATAACCTAAAGGCCGTCATCAAGGAGAAGTACGGCAAAGACGCCACAAACGTTGGGGATGAGGGCGGATTTGCCCCCAATATCCTGGACAATAACCAGGGTAAGAATAGAGCCCAAAATGGGGGAGGGTTTACTTATATCCCAAACTTCATAGCGTTCCATAGCATTTATATGATTAACAATAGCTTCCCATTTGACTTCAGCATATCTCAGTCATTAAAATTTAATCTAATACTGTTTTTTTACAGTAAGTAATCTAATACTTTTTTTAAATAGAAGGTATTGGAGAGCTAAGGAAACTTAGTTGTAGAGTACTATGTCATCTATTCAAAGGAGTAATTTTAGAGTTTAAACATATCTGTAAATTTTACATTTTTTAGTCATTGATAAATTCCAACTTATATTCATCTTCTGTGTGTTAAATGAACTGCTTTTTGTCATCCTTCCTTAGCTCTGGAGCTTTTGAAGTTGGCCATTGCAAAGGCTGGTTATTCAGATCAGGTTATCATTGGCATGGATGTAGCTGCATCTGAGTTTTATAAAAAGGGGAAATATGACCTGGATTTCAAATCTCCCGATGATCCCAGGCGCTACATCACAGGCGATCAGCTGGGTGAACTCTACAAGAGCTTTATCAAGAAATACCCAGGTATCTACACAGCTTTCTCAGGTTAAAGATGGTGCTACTTGCAGGTCAAAGCCTTCTAAAGCCTACTGTATTGCCCCAAAATGTCCCACCATTATGCATTATGAAATAATCACCTCAACAGAAGCCAGATATGGGCACTAATTTGCAAAGCATAGCCATAAATAACAATCTTATTAAGGTGCCACAGACCAGGTCAACATTACCTGCTGCTCTTCACACATCATAAGCTTTTACAGCAGATGTAGCATGGGAGGCAACTGACAGATTTTATGTTGCTGTCTCATTGTGAGTTCTTTTTCATCCACATTTTCAAACCCCCCCCCCCCAGTTCAGTCCATCGAGGACCCTTTTGACCAGGATGACTGGGAGAACTGGGCTAAGTTTACAGGGTCTGTGAAAATCCAGGTGGTGGGAGACGACCTGACGGTGACCAATCCCAAGCGCATCCAACAGGCAGTGGAGAAGAAGGCCTGTAACTGCCTCCTTCTGAAGGTCAATCAGATCGGCTCCGTCACAGAATCCATCCAGGCGTAAGTGTCACGGGCTCGTTAGATGTACCCTTATAATGTACAGTTTCTACTCGGTTAGTAAAACTGTAAAATCTGAATCTGAGTACTTCTACAGATATTGATTGTAAAAATAGGCCATCAACACAAAATACAATGTAATTATAGGCATGTTTTATCTTTGAAACATTTTTTGTTTTTAATCTACTATGTCTTTTCTAACTTGCAAATTTGCTGTACATATACTGACTGGAAAAGGGGTGTAAATATAATAGCATTTGAGAACCTTTAGTCTGCATATTACTAATGTTAGTACACTATTTATCGCATTCATCAAAATATCTACAATTATTTGCTTATATATAATTTCAATAATTCTGATAACGATGCAGTATCAGGTATCTAAATGCAAAATTGGTGAGCATTTTTTTCTTTAATTTTGGGAAAGGCACATGTATAAATTGAAGAACCAGACTATGACATTAATACAATGGGAGCTAAATGATTTGCGTGTTGCATGTACATGTATGGGAGTGCATGTCTGTCTGTGGGTGTGGCAGCTCTTTCTTCTGACATGGTCCCCAGGTGTAAGCTGGCCCAGGCCAGCGGCTGGGGGGTGATGGTCAGCCATCGCTCTGGAGAAACTGAGGACACCTTCATCGCAGACCTGGTGGTCGGATTATGCACCGGACAGGTACACCTCCCTTGCCTTGCCTGTCTTTTCCTGCAAATTCTTATTAATTACCTTTTTATTTTGTTATTATGAGAGAACTTTAAATTGAAAGATATTTTGCACAGTTATATTCTAAAATTAACTGTTGTATTAAATTATTTCTGTCAACATCAAAGTGCCATACTCTGATTCTCAGTTTGTATAGTTTTCTTCACAACCCTGTACTCTCCTTCGTGTTCAGATTAAAACTGGCGCCCCCTGCAGGTCAGAGCGTCTGGCCAAATATAACCAACTCATGAGGTAAACAGATTTTCTTCAGAATCAGAATCAGAAAACATTTATTGCCATGTAAGTGAAGGTGATTCACATTACTAGGAAATTGCTGCGGTGCT